>CM061920.1:39976327-40222201 GCA_031002005.1 Vandiemenella viatica | reverse complement strand
TGTATGAATTTAGAGTCGGCGGCCCTCCCCTTGTAAGCAACAATCTTTAAATTATTCACCCGGCGTCATGTCGAAAGAGTGCAGTACATCTGAACCTTCGTCGTATTGACGAAGTTTCTCAATATTAAAGAAATTACTTCCAACTGATTGCAAAATGCTTAAAAAGCTGCTATCTCTGTATGAACTACGTTTTGTTCAGTGAAGAAGATAGTCTGTTGATAGCAGTTAACGTGGCGATACACATGGAACAATTTCCACTCCGTAATACTTATGTCGTTACCAGAGTGGCGTTAACGACTCATCAAACTTCTGATTGCAGTTGATTTTATCATTTTGAAAAATTGAGTATAACATTCCCCTCAGTGGTCCATGAATGTTACTACCGCTCACGCGAGGGTCTAGTTAATGTTAAACTTTTTTTTTTCTTCTTCTGTTTGATACAATCCTCCATCCCTTCCTATCCTGTGAAAACCTCTTCATCTCAATATATTCCTTACAACCTATGTCATCAGTTATCTGCTTCATATATTCTAATGTCCAACTTTCTCTACCGTTCTTACCATCGCCTGTTCTCTCAAATATCATATTTACTAATCCCGCGTGTCTCAAAATATGACCGTCCACCCTGTCTTTTGTTTCTCTAAGACACTTCCACAAATTTCTTTCCTCACCCATCATTTCCACACTCGTTCATTTAGTACTTTACCTGTCAACTTAATTTTCAGCATCCTTTTACATTTATTATTTGTTATTGCTCGTACGAACCTTCTTTGCGGGCGAAGGCGTACTCAGTTGAACTGCATCCGTGGAAGTCTCTGACATGTCCTCAATCTTACACTAACGGTGCAGGGATGTCACTAATACAAGCTACGAAGTTTCGAGGAATACCAAATAGCATAGACCGCATATCTTTTAAGCTATTACATCATGTATCACCCACCAAGTCCAACACACATAAATAATTTAATCTGTATCCCAACCGGAACTATCAAAAATATATCTTAGAAACAATGGCATCGTTAATTCAGTCGCGAGCTCATTTAAAAAATGTGAACACATTAATCGTATTGTGTATTGCATTCAGGTAATAATAATATTTTATACATTAACAACCCGACTCCATGTAGGACAAACTAAAACAATCGATTTCATCAGACACCTTCAGTATAAATCAGACAACTATACAATCTAAGATGTAAACGCTTTTGTACATTCACTGTATTGAGATGCAAACTTGTCCTCAACTGTAAACATTAAATCAGCAAAGCTGCAATTCATTAAAGTTAATATTTACTTCTCTCGATGACTAGTGAACAACAGAACAGTTCTATTGCAAAGAGGTAAGGAAATATATCAGTAGAGATTTTAACAATAAAGTTTTGGGCGCTAAGAAGCCGATGTTGAGAAGATCTCAAATCCTTACACAACCACCACCAACACATTTTCAGTAATCTCGTCTCGCAAACACCTTCCTTCACTGAAACTTTTTTTTTCTTTTTTTTCTGAATTGCCGAGTACCCTCCCTCACACCCTAAACTCTTTGAGTCTTAATGCCTCGTCGGGGTCATCAGAGGCGGGAAAGGATTGGCGACAGGAATTGGAAGGATTGTGGCCATAACGTTTATAAATAACTATTCCTATAACTGGAATTATTTAGGGGTAGCGGTATCGTGAAAAACCGTAATCTGTGTAACAGGAGAGGAATTCGAACCCGTGTCCTCCGGAAGCCAGATCGAATGGTACCACTTCGCTAGTATGCTCGGTTAGCTCTAATCTTAATCATTTCTGTAATTACGATAACATGGAATGTTTAAGGTAAGGGAAATTGATAGATAACTCGGTATTTAACTAACGCGTCCTCTAGTCAATTAATGATGATTCCCTTACTCACTTCGTTCTCCAATTTACCAATTCGCTGTCGGTGGTCCCAAAGAGCATTACCTCGCTCCAAAGGTTACTGATTAAATAGTTCTACCACACAACAACACACGAATTGCTTTTCAATTTTATTTTTCCATGAGCTCTGAGATAATATAAGGCACCACACTTCTCCAAAGAACTATAAACACAAACATACAAACATTCCAGCGATTAAACTTACAACCAAAATTATGACGACTGACATCTGACAACTAACTCTGTTCGCCATCTTCGAGCATTTAAACAAGCGCTACAGAAACATCCAGAGTAACATAAAGAAGACGGATCAATGTTTCTCGAACGGTGACAATGCAACCAACAATCAAAACCACATTAAAATCAGAATTAATAGAAAATTATTCTCAATCATATGAAATACAGTAAAAGCTCCTTATTCGCGGGGGATAAGTTCCGTAATTACGCCGCGAATATGGAAACCGCGAATATGGAATAGTAATTTGTATGGGATTACAGGGGATACGTTCCAAGGGCCCGAAAAAAAAACCAATTAAAATCAGTTTATTAAGAGATTTTAAACAACATGTTGTAATTATTATTGTCAAGCTTAGACAATGTTTTAAAGGCTTTAGTATTTTTTTCCTTGTTTTGCCACTTTTTAAACGGTCTTTCAGTTCGGATTGATACTAAGCAATAACAATTTGTCTTAAAAAACAATACTTCTTTTCATAGACGGATCAATTTTCATGAAGAAATCACAAAGCTCATTTGCCATCCGTAGACCTCACACAGGTCTTTTAAATTAAATGTCACTATTTCAGTGCTCGTTGAAGCCTCTTCATCAGTGGGTTGGTGATTTAACATTTCTTTCAAGTCATTCTCAGTCAAATCGTCATCTTGCGATTCAAGCAACTCTTGAATGTCACTTGATTCTGTCTGTTCATTTTTTTTTTTTTTTTTTTTTTTTTTTACTTAAGGCTTTACGCCTTTTCGACGTCATTAGAGGCGAGATGGGACTGGGGACAAGGAACGGGAAGGAATTCGGCCATGGTATTTTTAAAGAAGTATCCCATGATTCGCTTGGAGTGGTTTGGGTTCAAACCATGTCGTCCTATGCCATTCGCAACTTGAGCAATGTTTGCAGTTAAATTTTGCATTTGTTCTGATTCTCAATCATTTCAGACAGTGAGATGAGGCGACAGTTTTTTTCGAGCACGAGTTCAATGTGTATGGCTTCAGTTCTAACGATTTTTGTATTGTAACAATGCATTATGCTATATCAAAATTTTTCCAGCATTGCATAATATTCACAAATAACATAGATTGCGAACAAAGCAGAGGGTACAAGTGTTATTCACTCAGACTTATTGCAACGAAGTCATGACAGCTTCAGTGGCAATAAGATTTTTTTACTTTTTAGTTGCTTCGGCTTGATAGAGTGACATCCGGCACATGCAGCAATATTCAAACGACGCCGACAGGTTAGCAATGGAAACCGAATGCGCTGAATGTACCGAATGGATCCGCGAATAATAAAGTTTCAAGCGGCGAATGCAGAAAATTGTCACAATTATTTCATCCGCGAATACTGAAACCGCGAATAAAGAGCTTTGACTGTACACGGAAATGAAAATAAAAGATATTTACACACAAAATTATCAACATAAACCAGTCCAAATAGTTGAGACTTGTTCTCCAAACATCGTGGCTCACCTCAATAGGTACTTACAGTTAATTAATTTATGTCCTTAAGCGTATCACAGAGCATTTACAAAGTTACTATCCATTCTCTTCATTTACTCAAATTCACACTTAACTACATGAAAAATATGCAAAACCATAATTAATCAACTCTCAGCTTGCTATACATAATTCTTAAAATAACATTTCATAAAAGGGCTGGGTCTCAGAGCTGTTATAAAATCTTGCTCAGCCCTACACCTTACTCTGGCGAGGTGATATGCAACCTACCTTATGGATACCCTCAACAGTGGCTGAAGGATAGCAAGATGTGCTGTGGCAAATATCTGAGAGCAAATGCGATGATGATCACACCTGATAAAGGAGTAGGGATGAGGGTTTCAAAAATCTGATTAAGAGGCAAGTAGTATGCATAAAACATTTATTCGTGATTAGACGTGACTACTTAACATAGGAATAACTGTGAATAGTTCGTCGAAGGAAAGAGATTACCATTATGATAAACAAGTGCTTTATTTCATAGTTAAGGGAGGCGGTAAATTTTCTTCTGTAGGTATCTACATTTACATCTATACACTGAAATTCACATAACTGCATGTGGCTGTGGGTGCTATGCATCAAAATTAATCTCTATTCTACACATTCCAGTCCCGAACAGCACGACGGAGTAAAGAATTCATGTAAGCATCAGTACGGCACCTTATTTCCCTCACCTTATCTCCCGTGTCATCGTGACCCAAATAGGTATGAGTCAGGAACATGAGAAAGTCACTGAACCCGTGCCGCTTTCAGCAGGAGAATATAGAGCAAAAATGAGTGTGGAACATAAGCACGTGATCAGAAAAATTACTAACGGAATAAGAATTGCAGATATAAATTGTTGTTGTTATTACATTAACTTCTAAGGTAATATGCTTGGAGGTGGTGATTTTAGTTTCAAACAAAATGCGACTGGAGAAAATAAAACAAATTCCATCAGTCCGACGCAGCGCAGCCCAGTTCCAGAGTATATCAGCACGGCACTTGGTTCGAGAAGGGGAACGATGCAATTTATCTTTTGCTTGAAAATGGTTGGGTGCTTTATTGGGGGGGGGGGGTAGAGAGCCAGCTTTTAATATATTTCAAGTTGGCAAACAGTATCATATAGCCCGTATGTCCATTTCATCCTGGCTACACTAAGACATGTTACCGCATCAGCTCGACCCCGATACTACCTGTTCCAGCAGGACCAGGTTGTAAGAAACTGATATGAGTCTTGCACTTGAAGATACTGTGTATATACATCAGATCAGTCAATTTCGCAAATCTGAAATGTTTTGAGATGATGTTTCTTCTCTCCGAGTCAGCTGTAATATTCATTGAAACTATAGTCATGGATCCGAAGTTTAGCACCTTGTTGCATTTTCCCGCTGCTTCGATCATGCTATATGCATGTTAATCTAATTGCCATTTGTTTTCTTTTTAGTAGTAACAGATAACTTCTCTAAAGTAGTACCCTTGTAACTTTTGTCGTATATTAAATTCCACTGTTTCGTTACACATATAGTAGTTTGTAATTGATGAAGCGATTTCATTAATACTTTCCGTATATTATAACGTCTTGTATTGAGCTGAATTCTTAATTACGATGGAATGCTTGATCAAATGGAAATTTCACTAATCATCTAATTGGCCCTATATTATAGTTTTTTTTATTGTTATCTGTATTACAGACAACTAAAAACTATGTGGCAGAAAGTAAATATTAATAGAATCAAAATGATGGAGTGTTTATTATTATTACCTGTATTACTCTGCGATTTACTAAAATTGGGTGGCAGAGGGTGCATTACACCAATCCTTGTATGTAACCATTTGTGCATAGGAAGGGATATACTGGATATGACAGGAGGCGCCCATGGGCTATTTTTAGGAACTATCCCGGCATTCGTCTGGAGTGATCTGGGAAAACCATGGAAAACCTAGATCAGTGTTTTTCTGTGTAGTATCGTGATCTCTGGTTATTATCTCTCATGCGATTTACCTGAGATGCAGTGTGATCTGCTTTCTTAATTTATCCCCGGTCACATAGAATCATAAGACACACCGCAGACTTTAAGCTACACCGGTAAGCTTTCAAGCTGTGGAAGCCTCATCCAGATTAGTGCAGTAGTTCTTGAGTGATGCTTGGTTAAACCCTCGGTCAAACGCAGCTCGCTTACAGGTTGGAAACACTGTAGAACAGTGTTTCTCTACCTTTGGTCCGCGAAGATGGTTCAGGTGGTCCGCAGGCAGAATATTATGAATTTATATACCGTATTCTTACTTAAAAAATCATAAGCGAGTATAAACTATAAGACCAACTTTTAAAAAAGCCACGGATCTGGTATTTTCAGAGTGAGAATAAGACAGAATACAATAGTCTATTCGTTTCCAGTTGGCATAAAAAACAGCACTATTGGTGTAACGATTAAGTATGTGACCGTTTACCGAGTGTCTTGATGTTGTTGTAGGTCGTTGGTTGTGAGTGTGAGTACTATTCATGTGGTTACTAAATATTACGAGGCTAGTCAATATGAAATTAATTTTTACTAGTTCATTTCCGGTTTCATAACTGTGTTTCCGTAGGGATTTAAAATATGTTTTTAGATTTATTATGTGATAATAGTACAATAAAATATGTTCCAGAGATTAATAATATACACATAGATAAAAAATTATGTCCATATAATTTAGAGGTCCGCAGCATTAATCTCGACAGTTTGCTCGTCCTAGATTATTGCAACTGGTTTGTAAAAGTTAGCAAAAAAAATTATGTGTGTCTAACATAGTTTTTAGTCTGTTTTTCGTATTATTAGGCTACCACTCTAAAAGCTGATGCTCGAAACGCTAAGTTCAAGATTTTTTACTCTTTCTTGTTACGTTAATCATAAGACATTTTTGAAAATTTAGGTTTAATATATTGGGCCAAAAGAAAAAATATGTAGATGGTGTCCAGTGTTAAAAATAAATAATTGGTATATGTTAAGTGACGTAAGCATGTATATAACGGCTACGTAATAAGACGAATTGCTGACTCTGTGCGAAAGAGTTATTTGCTGAGTTTTAAATGCATAGGCTGTTGGATTCATCATCAATTTATGATGATTTACTAGTGTAAGCCCGTGACCGTTTTTTCGTATCGTCACGGGTCTAGAATAGTTATAGTTTTTAGGCTCAAAGATTATGACAGATTAACTTGATCTGACCAAATATGAACTTGACCTGTGTTTTACCTTTAGGGTGCAAACAATCTCTTGACCTTGAAGAACTCAGAAGTATTAATAGAGGTAGTGATTAAACACGGACAGGGAATATCGCCCTCTTCTATAATCGTTTCAAAGACCTTAGACTTGAACTTGCTGAAATACAGACTTGTATTTAACCCTTAAAGTTCACTCAGCAAAATTGGAAGAATTACTGTTTGCTTGGAAAGCATCACGTTATTTTACTAAGGCTGAGCATTCATAATGTAATCTTTGGTCATAGTCTCTGTAACGGCCAGAGAACTTAATACAGATTCCAGATTATTAAACAATTGAGTAACTCTGAAGTAATGGATTGCCAGAATAGTCGATTCGGTAACATATTTGGTCTGACGTCCACTTTAAACAACCTAATAACTCACGTTCAGTGAACAGGTACAAAGACCATTAACCAAAACGTTGAGTAAAATACGCAAAAAGCAAATTAATCGTAATGCATAAAGTTTGGTAGAGCAATAACATTAGCGAAAGTTTTAATTAAATTGAAATTTAGCCCAGGACGGAATGACAATAGGATTCGTGGTTACAGAAGAGACCATGAGTAATGTGATTTTCTTAAAGTTTTTCTATGTTGCTTTCATTAGCAACATGTTACTGAAAAGCAGTTCAACTATATTTCTGCCGTAAAGTTTGTCGATATTTTTTTAACTATTGAATGCTACAGAAAGAAAACTTAATGAATATATTGTAACAATTAATATGGTAGCAGTTGCTTAGCTACTAAATCATCGACATAACCTCAAATCTCTTCTAATGATATCTCTGGTGGCTGTTGATTTGCGACCGAAGGCTGACACCGTTCTCCAGCCAATAGCTGTCGAGGTGAGTGAGTGAGTGAGTTTAGGAAATTATATAGTAGATAAGTTCTATATTTAAACCGTTGATTGTGGCTCACTTTATTAAATTCTGAACTTTCATTTATGGGTGTTACTTTACAAAAAACTAAAACAATTAAAAACCAAAAATGAACATGAGATGGTTTTAACCTGTCGATTGCGGATCATGACTGCGATGCTGATAACTGTGAGTGGTCGGGGTCTGTCCACTGCCAGGCCTGGATACATCCGTCTTATTACCGCACATACGTATGAGGACACGTGAGACTCACTGCTGCTCGTACTCTCTCATGATTTTTTACACTACAGGCTTGGACAAGGCGCAGGGCCTTTGGTTACGGCATGAACTCAGCTTCAGGCTTTGTGGATGTATGTTCAAAAGATTTCTCGCTCTTGACAGTTTTGAGAATAATTATTCCTAACGTTATCTGTATTTACATAGAATGGCTACCTTATCTGAAATAAAACTGTAGAAAGGAACCTATGATAGGACTTTAGGGCTTCGATTTAAGATTTTGTTTTGCCGCACTATACATCATGTACTGATATAAACAAAAAGAATAAATTCCTTCCTTTTCCTTGATCACAGCAGCAGCAATTAGTATAACAGACTTTTATACACTTCTGATTTACCTTTCTATTTGCCTCTCTACTTAACAACCTGTCTTTAATGGTGTGGCTTTCATCTGCTGTAACATAGGTTATCAATATTAGTTACGCTTTTCCTCCTCCTCGACTATTTATTTCATGTTCATAGCTCTTCTTATTACAGAATCATT
The DNA here is from genome assembly GCA_031002005.1 of Vandiemenella viatica. Classification (NCBI taxonomy): domain Eukaryota; kingdom Metazoa; phylum Arthropoda; class Insecta; order Orthoptera; family Morabidae; genus Vandiemenella; species Vandiemenella viatica. The sequence goes on along the minus strand of CM061920.1, from coordinate 40,213,723 downwards.
GCTTCGCATGCTTGTCTAATCTTGATCATGTGACTTTCGTAGTTTTTCTACCAATCATTCATTAATTCATATCAAATCGCCGGATTTAATATTGTAGTCTCTTCAAAATTAAAATATTTTAATATTCATTATTATTATTACCAATTGAGATTGAACTCATATGCCGGTGGAAATTTTCCTACATAGCTACTTATGACTGATACTTATTTTTATGTTAAAATCCTCCTCCAACTTTCCTACTCCCTGATGCATGAAATCAGTTCCTAACTTATTGAAATGGTCGTCTCTTTCCTTCCACATGTCCTCGACGTCGACTAGGCGTTAAAAAAAAATCTATCGCATGTTGTTATGTTGTTCTCTCAATATTTAACATGTGTTTTCCTCGTTACTTTATCTCATACATCCTCTATCCTGCAATGACTCCCAGCCCAACTCACTAACTGGGTGTCGTCTTTGGTAATTTGCGTACTTGAATCTAGCTGCCCTTCCTTCCTCTCCCTCCAGATCCAGTATCTGATACTCACAATCTCGATTCCACATCATCTCACAGTAGTCTATCTCTTACTTCCCTGGTAAATCACTTCCTAGTGTGCCTTGTCGAGTTTAGTTCACTATCAGCTGATATTCCTGATACGCACCATTAAAAATCTATAATTTCCTTCGAAATCATAATTGTTCCGTTGATCACACATTACAGTCTCCAATACTGAATTATTAAAAAAAAAACATACTGCATCCATCGTATTACTAGATGACCCACGCTAAAATTTCGCGAATGCAATGAATAGTGAGGTTAATAGTTTGTAAAAGGATGAAAGAAGAACCGCCTCATCTGTAGAAGTACGACAAACTGTCACTGACCTTAACAGAATACACACACAATATCCATTCCTCAGTCATATGTGTTTCAGAGATCATAGCCCGTGAGAAAATTTCGCGTATAAAATTTTTACATACGAACTGTATAGAAAAACAAATGTTTCCCTAACAGAAAAATATTTGAAAAGCTACTTATTGTACAAAAACACACAATTTGTTAGTATCTCTGTGACAAGGGATGCTGCTATTATGGGTAACGCGCTCAATCCTAGTCGACGCCACTGAAGCAGTATATTAATATCTCTATGACATGTGCTGCTGCCATCTAGTGGTTTGGCTCTGAACTGTCTTATATGCGTGACCTCCATAGTTGTTACTTTTTCCTTTAAGGGTCAAATAACCAAACTTTTCTTTCTTAATTTATGGTGTTACCTAAGCGGAGACCTCAGTCTTTAAAATGATAACTCATTTATCAATTTCGATTAGGGGGCGTCCATTAATTACGTGAGGTGAAATAGGGGGGAGGGGGGCATTCGGCGAAATCTAACGTGAGGTTTTGAATTTCTTGAAGGACTGTACAACCAAAAAAAAAAAGTCCGCAAAAGACCGGGATGTCGGATGTCGACTTTAGGGTGGTATAAGGTCCACGAACGACGGGATATCACCGTGGTAGAGGGTATAACCACCCTCGGAAGCAGGAGAGCCAAAGAAAAAAAAAGGTCTCAAAAACCTATCGTCAAAATCTCGCGTCAACTTAGGGTGGAGGTCCGTTTCAGAAATATTGATACTTTTGCCCTTTAAGGATCCAAATTCCGAAAGCTTTCTTTCTTAATTTATGATGTTATGTAGATGGAGACCTTTATCTTTGAAATGATACCTCATTAATTGATTTTCGTTAGGTATGAAAGGAGATAACGGCTTGTTTCTTTTTTTTTTTAACACCTTTTATAAATAATATATATGATTTTATATTGTATAGAACTATTTAATTTTTTCGTATAGTTGTTCGCTATAATGTTTTCTTGTGTGGTAGGTATGTTCCTTGAATTGTATAAGTTCTTTTAAACTGGTAGTTTGTAATATAGGAGTGGTTCCTTTGACACGAATAAATAAAACTCCCGCTTGACCACACCTGGCTTGGGTGCGAGCGCACAATCAGATACGACTTAATTATTTTTCAGTGCTGCCAACCTGATCTCATCCCTCCCTCTAAAAAATTATAGACTTCCGGGCAATATTATACAAAAATTACAAAGTAAAAATAAAACATTTATTCTGGCTTGCTCTCACAGACACTGTCTATGCTGTGGTCGTCGTAATGCCCATGTTGCTGGCTCTGGATTCTGTTACAACTAATAAGACTTTACATTACAAGACAACAATTATAAGCCTACATTTGTATTTGAAATTTCATGAGTTTATGTCATTATCTGCCCACACTATTTCAGTGTTATTTGAGCAATAAACAGACGAATGTGACTTGGTTGCACAAGTTAAGAAGTGTAGCCTGCTGACTGCTATACCACCGAATAGCCACGGAGCTGCGACAGCAAATCATCAACAAAGGAACTAGAAATTTTTCAACCGAGTGATAAACTTGAAAGCAGGAATATAACAAGTTGTATTAGTTCAATTTGTGGAATATAGAGAAAGACAAAAAATGCCTGCACTCACATATACATGCGGCTTTGAACTAGGGTTGCCAACCATGTTCTATTATGAAGTATCATATTTTATTTTTGGTCGGTATACCTTAATTTACCTGTAAACTGTGCGGAAATACTTTATTTCTGGTAAAATATACAATTTATGGAACGGAATTCCCTTGTTAATTTATTTATTAATCTAAATTTAGGACGTGGTACCATCTATAACATTTTGAATGGAAAGCAAAAATTAGTACCTGGTTCCATAAACACTAAGTACAATATGTATTTAAGGCAATAAATACATAAATTTAAAAATACTTTTTTCATATAATTTTTATTTTCATCTTCCAAAGATAAATATAATTTATTTTTCCCAAATAAGTTGGCTACCCTATCTATAACGTCTACAGTGCATACAGCGATGAAAAATCGAAAAATTCGGCTACTGATATATTACACATTGATCCGTAACACTTGTCATGGGAAATATATTTCAATGTTTTGTAAATCAATTTTTTTAATAACTTTTGTGAACTATCCGATAATTTCGCCCTATCATCACATGAACAGCAAAACCCACCACTGGAAATGATGTTATGGTGGTTGGTTTAGCTTTTTTCTACTTGAAGGATGGTTTCAAAAATTCCTGCCAAACGGTGTAATTCGTCATCAAATTTACATTAGACATAAAATGCTTCATGGCATTTTGAAGAGCAACGAAATTTCTGCAGTCACTTCTACTTCCATCAGCAGGCTAAAAAAATAGCCTTGCAGAATGCAGATGTCAATTTCTGATATTGTAGAGATGCGACCTCGTTATAAATTGATTGATCTTTTCCGTATTTCTATAACACATGTAGCCTATGCATATGTTAATAACTTATTATCTTCAAATTTTTATGTAATGGTTTGCAATGGTCTTCGGGTGCTGTATTTCCTAAGATCCTAATGACTTTTTTTGTAATTACAGAATATTCTCGATCTTAGAACTATTTATCCATAGTATGTATGACCCCATACGTAATTATAATATGAAATAATGCAAAATAACAGTTTCGTAGATAATTATTAGCCAGTATCTTTGCTAAATTAGTACTTCTAGATAATTTGCTGCTAAGGTGGTCAGTACATGTGTCTCACCATACCTCATATTCTATATATAGCCATAGAAGTTTTAAAAACTTTTTTCTTGGAATAAGTTATTTCTGTTGAGGGTAAATACATTTATTTAATCATTCTAAACCACTAGATTTTTGCTTTATTGATTATATTTTTAACCTGACCTCTAAAGCTGTTTACACATTTATATTTATCTAACACGCTCGTTGAGTGACTGTTAACATTATAACGGAGGTCGTTAATAAAATTTAGAAATATAGCAGGCCCTAGTACTGATCCCTGTGGTATTGCACTGGAGTGGACAGGCCGGCTGCCGGCTGCCGCCTCTACCTGTGGCCGTTGACCCTGCTTTGTCCCAGCCTCAGCTCATTAATCTCGGCCGCCTTGTTCCCGTCTCGCTTATGACGGCTACCGCGCTGCCCTCTCGTCACGGGCTTCGGCAACACGCACTCGCTTCTAATTGGATGGAAGAACGAGTCCCGTCCTCCACCTTGTTAAAGGACGGCGGCGGTGCCACCGCGCGTTTGTCACGAATCTGATGCACTTACACAGCACCCCGTAACAGTCCCGAGGGGACTTGAAGGCGCGTCTCCTAACACACATCATCTGTCTTCCTCTTCTTCAAAGCGACTGACGTCAAGATGCTTAAATCGTGCTGTCTAGATAGGCCTAGGGGGAAAAAGAATTATAAGGCTACTTTTTCGAAAAATCTGTTCCCCTTATCATGAACATTTTATGTTCATGGTTTAAGCCTAATTGGTTTAGAAATAAACCGATAAACCAGAAATGTTTAGCACGTGAAGCTTTTCTTCCACCACTAAATCTATTCACAATTCATATTAAGTATTTCTTACTTATTTTAATCGTTTCTTACTTCCTTTACTACTTTCTTTAATAGATTAAACGTGAAGAATTGTATTTGAGACTAGCATTTGCGCGCTGCTTCGCTAGTGTGTCTTTGGTATGTGTAGAAATTCTTTACCGATGTTATTCTATTAATAAATATTAACATGGAGAGGCTTGAATGTAATTATTTCAGTTGCGTATAATTAGTTCCAGTGAACCTAGTTTCGATCGAGGAACTGCGAATGTTTTAATGGACATATTAGTTTCGTATGGAAACACTGGTGAAGTTTTATATGCAGCCAAGAATTAGTTTTAATTTCATTTGCTTTCAATGACACCATATTACTAATGTTATTATTTCAACCGCCGCAATATAATGAATGTACTGTATTAATGCGCATGTGACAGAAGCTACAATTTCCGAACGGAAACATTAACGAAGTTTGTGGTAATGCAACCTGGACCAGAATGACACCTGACACGTTTTGTTAAGGCATAAGGCAAGGTGGATTTAGTTTCATAATATACGCGGTGTAGCATAAGGTTTTAGAATCAATAGTTCCATGTTGTTGTCGTCAGAAACTCAATAACATAAGTCCCAAGTTAATGATGATAAAAGCTATAACCGCAAACAGCGCTATGAGTGTTATTTAATAAAAAGAATTTATTCTACTGGCTGTGGTTTGAACAGCAGCCAATATTTGTACATACGGACCTTGGGCGATGTTATTATACAATTCTTGCACACACGAAATACGTACTGTTATCTATTGATGCTTATTTGTGGGCATCGTTCTTCAAGAAAAAAACTGATTTCTGCATGTAGGGGAAAAATATCATCAACGTTTTTAATTAACATTGTACTACAGCATCCAGCGAGGATTACAAAACATGTAGTACCAGAGGCAAATTTTCTAACTGACAAAGATGTTAATAATCTCGACGACTGTGCTTACAGTAAATTATATATTATTTACCATCGATACGTTTGATTCACATATTATGTTAATTTTAGTATTTTAAATTTCTGAGAACAGATTAAATAAATATCTGAAGTTAAGAAACGAAAAATGATCCTAAAAAAATGGTTGTGTGATTTTTCGCCAGTTTTCCTCAAAGAACTAAACATTCCAACTACAGTGAGATCTGTGGATCATAATTACCTTTCTAGAATGAATTTTATGAATTTTATTATTTCCTCTGTCCTTCGGTACATACAATTCATTAGCTATTTTAATTCTGAAAATTAGCTTAAAACATTTAGAAACACCATGCGGTAGTTTTTGTGCAAGAAAAACTTGATGTTTTTAGCATATCAAGAGCGCGGTGTTGACTGACTTACATCTCAACGTGGAGTCTCAGTTGTCCTTAGCACCCCGCGCAGGGAACTTTGACGCCGAGCAGTCTAAGTAACCGATATTCAATCACAATCTCTGTTTACAAGATTAGAACTGAAGCGATTTCAACCGCTTCAGTAAGAACGCAGTCCGTAAAGCTTCTAGTATGAGCCAGAATACTGGCCAGTTGGAAGTCGAAGCAATGTCCTAGTTCTAGACTATGTTTCACCACCACAGATTCGTATTTGAGGTATTTCAATGGTAGTTAACGGCGCGTATAAAATGTGTTAAACATATCGTATGAACTGTTAGTTGCCTGCGTTCCAATACCTCCAATTTCGTGTACATGTCATAATGTAAACATATATTTATGATTACACTTTGTGCGGTAAACACAAAAGTTTTAACAAAAAATCTTCACAGGTTTGCAGCCGGATTTTATTATAAGATGACAAGCTTTCGGCCACTATCTCAGTAGCCATCTTCAGGTCGATAACAGTAGCGGCGATCTTGCGTTTACGAAAGCCAAGCGTTTACTGGTGTCGCCTAGCAACCTCATGACGCTAGCAGTCTTGCTTCGCTGTGATTGGTCGAGGCGGCGGTCACCCATCCAAGCGCTCACCACCGTTACTTACATGCCGGAAGCTTCCACCACCCAGCTCAGAAAAATGCGGTATTGTACACACTGGTGCATAGAGCGAAAGAAATCTCTGATGCTGACAGTCTGCCGACGGAACTGGAACATCTCCGTACTACATTCAGGAGAAATGGATATTGTAACGGACAAATAGAAAGGGCACTACAAAAAACGCCAAACAAACAGTCAATTGAACCTAAAGAACGGTATAAAGATCTGGCATATATCCCATTTGCTGGTAACATATCCGGGAAAATAGGCAGGATACTAGATCGACATGGTATTAAGAGCATATTTCGTCCTCCTGCCAAAATACGTGACTTATTACGTTCTGTGAAGGATGACTTGGGGCTGAAGACACCGGGGGTGTATAGTATACACTGTGAATGTGGGAAATCTTACATTGGACAGACAGTACGCACAATCAAGGCCCGTGTGGCGGGACATCAACGCTACATTCGGCTTTTTCAGATGGAGAAATCTGCTGTTGCTCAACATGTTATTGAAAATGGCCACAGAATGGACTTTGACAACGTGAAGGTGCTGACTAAATGTTCGTTCTTTTGGGAGTCCGTGGTTAAAGAAGCTATAGAAATACGGTTACATGACAACCTGGTTAACCGTGACATGGGTTATTTGCTGAGTAACGCTTGGAAACCAGGGTTATCGATACTGTGCGGCCCACGTTCCCTGGTTGCCGGCGATCCGGTGGAGTGTGGACAGCCGGCTAGACTCGGGCAGGTAAGCAATGCTGAGAGTGGTAAGAACTTGGATGGGTGACCGGCACTGCTAAGCTCCGGTAGTTAAGCAATTGTGAGCGTGGTGAGCGCGGTGAGCGCTTGGATGGGTGACCGCCGCCTCGACCAATCACAGCGAAGCAAGACTGCTAGCGTCATGAGGTTGCTAGGCGACACCAGTAAACGCTTGGCTTTCGTAAACGCAAGATCGCCGCTACTGTTATCGACCTGAAGATGGCTACTGAGATAGTGGCCGAAAGCTTGTCATCTTATAATAAAATCCGGCTGCAAACCTGTGAAGATTTTTTGTCATTTATTCGCCGGGAAAGTCTGCATTCACATACAAAAGTTTTAATTGAACAAGTTCTTAGTAGGTTTGTTATCTGTAATAATAGTTTCAAAAAAAGCTCTTAAAACGCGGATGTCAGGAACAATTACATAGGGGGGATATAAACTATTTATTGCAATAAAATGTAGTCACTAACATCTTTAAAACAGCAGACTTTGATCACATTTAGTAGTCAATGCAACTCAGCCTAATGAGGTTTGAAGCATGAAAGGTAGTAATGAACTGAAATTTATTTGTACAAAATTAAGCAAATCTGATTCGTTTCTAAGAAAGTTATGCTATTTTTTAGTCATACAGATAGTAAAAAAAACTGAATCAAACTGTTGCGTTATTGTAGGAAGTCTTCAATGGCAGAATAAAGTCGCCTGTAAAAATTTTAATTTGGAGGAATCTTTAACACCGGCATTCAACATGGACTGAAGACAAATGCAGAGAAGAGTCAACTAACTAGGCAAAATATTTGATTGTTTATGATTGAAGGGTGGGAAAGGATTTCATTTTTGAACGCCTAAAGTGTAAGTACTGAAATATTAAATAAAAAAAGAGAAAAAAGGTTATGAATTATTAATTATAGTATTTAATTTAATTATCATCATAAAAGTAATTAATATTATGCTGTGTCAGTAATGTTAATTAACGGGCAGTAATATAATCCGGTATAGCAACGTTTTATTTCATATTCTAAGCAATCAAGCACTTAAGAAAGCCGGATGTCAGTTGGTATATCAAGAAACGTCTGCATTTCGAAATCAGGTTAATCAGCACAGTGTGCATGAGTGTTGACTTGGGCCAAAGAAACAGTAAGCATGATAAAAGAACGCCGCGTAGAGTTGACAGTCATCTTATTCTCAATGAATTACCAAAATCAAAATCTAGCAATTGATTTCAGGCGTAAGGGAGTAGGATTTTTTTTTCCTTTTGTAAATAAATTATACCTGTAGAAATGATGAACAATTTACCTAAACCTCTTATAAAATTAAATTCGTTCAGGACAAAAGGACATAGGTGATGAAATTGCTCTCAAAGATTTCATTTTATTAGAGCGATTGCTTTGGGTTGTGTTTTTGCTTAGAGCCACTGTCAACTGAGGACGCTAATTACAGAGACACACATTCCTGATTTTACCATTGGCTCAAACCATGACCAATGAGCGTCGTTTTCTACTTCGTTGTCGACCAGCAGTCGATAGCTTGATACTACGTTCCGAATGTTAGCGCTAACTTTAATGAGTCTGGCAATTCAGTTTCAAGATGCTTGGTATAAAATTTGTTTTGTGTTTGGTTTACTTCTTAGGATCTATTTTTTTTTTAAACTGCTTTACGTCTCTCAACAGCGAGGTCTTTAGAGACGGATCTATTTTGCAGTTGGCTGTTAGATTGCTCCGAAAAAGGTTTAGTGCAAGTTCACTCGTAGCCAGGCGTATTTCTTCGTGTACAGATCGAGCACGTGTTGCTTCTAAGCCACGAACAAGTGTTAGTTCTCTTTGTGCTATTGTTGGTAATTTCGAAAAGCGATCATCCAGTAGAATATTTAAAGGAACACTCAACGTGGTTAGCACTCAGCAAACGTATTTCGTTATCTTGTTTCACGCGAGGAGCGTAAGCCACTTGGCACCGACTTTCGATGAAAGAATGATGAAGCAACTTGAACCATAGTTATGACTAAAGTGGAGAACGGATAGTTAATTTACCGACGAAAATAGATGAAAAAATTAATATACTGTGTGAGATTTTTTTGCAGATGAAGTATTGCTATATGACTGTGAACAATTATTAAGAACTTGTATTTTTAGTTAGATTAGGTTCTATAATTATTCTAAGAATTGCAAACTTTGACATAGAACAATAATACCAACTAACAAACAGTGTTAAATTTCCTTCTATTTTCCTGAGATTTATAATTTTTTATTTAACACATTATTTCTGAAGTTGTGTTCTGGAACAACGAGTTAAATTTACTGGCTCGTGTTATTATTGAATATTTATAAAAATTTGCTGTGAATTGTTGAGTAGTTACGCTGTATCGAAACAGCTGTTTCATATGTGCATCAGAAGGGAAAGAAAGTATTCGGAATAAATTGAACTCCTTTCCAGAATCCGGTACCTAACTCTTAAATATAAAAAATTATCTACAAGGTCATCTCCACCAAATCTCTCTAAGAACAACTCCCGACTGCCTACGGTGAGTGGGAACTATTTGGTGAAGTTTGCGAGGAGATGACGAATGGGTCTTCCGTTGTCGTATTTCGAACTGCGCAGAATTGATCTTACAGTTCAAACGACTCATGTACCTAAGACATTCTGTTTTGGTTAACAATACTAAACGAGTGAGAAAATATTTAGTGAACAGTGAAATCTTTATATCATGGAGAAAGAGAGTTATGAAAGATCTGTTGAGCACTTTAATGTTCAAATTTCTGTTGTCCGCAGCACCGTTCATGTGCGTACAGTTTAACTATCATGTGGTAGGAGTAAAAAAAATTACAGCAAACACGAAAATACTTTTTAAGTGGTCTTTGTAGAGTAAGAGTCCACATCATTTGGATCGTCCACTGTGTCCATCGAAGTGTATTTCATCTCATATCCACCTATTTCGGCTAAAATGCTTATATGGAAGACAGCTACTTGGGTGATTTTTTGCATTCACATGGAGCAAACGCAATGAATACATTGTAAGGGACGGAGAAAATAGTCTAGTGGCATACCCCAACTTCGATAAAAGCTTTGTTAAGCATAAGTTGAATTGGACTTCACCGGGAAATAAACGTTATCGAATGAATACTGTGAAACAATTAAATTTGAACCCAATTTTTGTAGTTTCTCTGTTTCATGATGTTGCAAGAAAATAAAACAAATCTTACTTTACTCCTGAGGCCATTGTTTAAAGCCCGATGAAAATCCGTACAGTTGATATTACCTGAATTAAGTTCAGCTAGATAGACAGATATAACAAAAATTACGAAAACTGTTGATTCCTTCTGTGTAGCTTCATTAAAAGTACCTTAAACTTATTTTATGAAAAATATTTTCAGAGCACATACTTTTGTCTTTACTGTTTTATTATATTTGGAGACTGTCGCTTCTTTTTAGTGCACAGTCTAGAGCGTGTGCCTGCGTTCTATACCAGTACAACTCCTCTGTTTCTGGAATTGTGGTAGCGTACAAATAAGCGTCGTGTGCGCGACTGTGTTGGAGGACCCGGAAACGAAGCGAATAAGACGCAGGGCTCGCGTAGTGCCGTTAGGAGCGGATTGCGAGTACTGAAGGCCGTCGGTGGCTCTGCGGGTGGCGTCTTCGTGACGGAATGCCCCGCAAGGTCGGCCCACCAGCGTGAGAACATCAGCCACCGGAGGGAGGCTCACTAGAGGCCGTTACAGCTTCAGCACACAACTGTTGACAAAAACCAACTGAAATATTTTTAGCGCAGTGATTCCCAAATTATTTTTTCCCCGAGTACCACTTCAAGAAAGAGCTCAATCTCGCGGGCTCTTTATAGCTGAAATGATAAATCTTGTATCTTTAAACGAGCAATTCTTATATATATATATATATATTTCGGATCTCGGAAACGTCTATGACGATTTGGATGTAATTTGATATTTAGATAACGTTTTAACTCTTCAGATTACCTAAATAATTGTCTTCCCTACAAAAAAGAGAATTCACAAAATACGAACAATTTTTTCACTACGTATCTCGAAAACGGCACTAGCGCTATCTCGTAGACAATTCAGGTACCAGAAAGTCTACAAATAGCTTCTCTTTGATTTCAAAGAATATTTAAACGAACAGTTCTTGTATACTGGCTGAACCGTGGAAATATTAACACTGCAAGTTTAATTGTAAAACATTTAAAAAGGAATATGTGACACTTTACAGAAACTTCTTTGAAAATAATATTAGCGGTGCCAGTTATAAAGTAATCATTGTTTACTTTTTGACAGTAAAAAGTGGTTGTTAGTTTGTCATTAAATACTACTACGCGAGGTATGAGCATAGTTCTATCGAAGGGAATGAATTTAACACTGATGATGTTCTATTATTACCGTGACGTCACAATCTGATGATGAATTCTTATAGAACTCGACGAAACATATCGAAAATAAAGAATAAATGTTCTTGATATCTCTCTTTGTTTTCGAGATATAGCATGTCAAAAACCAGTTATAGGTATAGTTCCTTGTGTTTTTGGCGACGTTGCTTCTGATCCAGGCCGTATTTCAACCTAACAACAATCATTAGGAGCAAAATAAAACATTGAAAGTACATTTCCACCGTATAGACATAGTGGTTTTGGTTAAAAATTTTCTGGTCCAGGCCGGATCTAATCCTAACCTCTTCACTTGAGATATCAGAAAAATAAATTATTTATTTTCGATTTGTCTCTACGGATTTCATACGAATTCATCATCAAACTTGGCTATGGCGAAATTTATCTTCCGGTCCAGGTCGCTTTTCAACCAACCACGTCAATTTTGAGATACGATATCTATTTAACATAATAATAGCATTTTTCTTTGAAAGAAATTTATGAGGCGGTCCTGCAAATGGATCCAGCGATTTGGATGAAATTTCATATGTAGATAACGTTTTGCTTTCAAGGTTTTAACAGGATCTTTTTTCTTTTTTTTTAAAAAAAAAGGAGCAATTTTTGTATTTGGTTTCTCGAAAACTACTCTAACCTCATTATGTAGAAAGTTCAGGTACCAGTAAGCCTACTGATGTTATTTAAGCTTCTCTTTGATTAACTGTGCACCTCAAAACGCCTTCAAGCCTTTTACTTTAGTCAAACTTTACTCGAAATGTTGGATATTGAACAGAAATCGAAAGATGCCGAGCGAAGATCGGTCACACCCAGGTACTAAATAAATAAACAAACCAGTTCATCCCAACCGACTGCCTCGCACAACCACAATAATACAGTAAAATAATTCACATTTATACAGTTTTTCTTAAATGTATTGTGCCGATAGTAATGTTTGCGCAATATTTTTTGTTGTGATTACCATGTTGAGATGAAAAGGCTAGCGCAAGACAGGAAGGAATGGAGGATTGCATCAAACCAGTCGAGAGACTGATGACAGTAAAAAAAAAAAAAACCTTAGCCAAGAAATAATAGTGCGTACCCTTTGAAGCAACGTCACGTACCCCTCGGTGTACGCGTAACACTAATTGGGAACAACCGATTTAGTGCAATAGTTCTCTAATTTCGTGGAGCTGACAGGGTTTCTCTGTTTCAAATATGTCTTACCAAATTTAGGATGACAAATTTTAAAACGTTAAGCTTCAGATAGTCAGATTCCCTACATACTGTATCCGGCGCTAGGAATTTCGGGCCCGGGGTAAAATGGGCGACCTTTTTTTTTTAAGCTCTACAAACTAGCCGGGCAACAATTGGCTTCGAGTCATGGGGCCCCTGCAGCTGGTAATCGGGGCCCCCATCAGCTGGCGGCCCGGATACATTTGACCCGCTAACCCCCCCCCCCCCCCCCCCCCCCTCTAACGCCGGCCCTGGCTGGTGCCAACCGTACAGCGCTAAAAATTAATTAATTTTAAAGTGTTGTGTTTCTTCTTAGACATTCTTCTTCGTCTGGTCCGTATATCGTCAATCATCTTGGCTGTCTTGTCTCTGTTCGTTGACTTTCGGGATAGCTCAGTTATTGCCTTGGAGGTCCAGGTTCTCAGATTTTACCATTTCTCTTTCCTGGTATTTTTCTCTGTAGAGTAGACTGTGAGAGTTGATTAAGGCTATTTTTCCTTATGATGTGTCCAAGGTAGTATATTTTCTTTGTTGACATTGTATTGAATATTTCCATATCCTTATCATTCTTCGGAACACTTCAGCATTGATGACGTGGGCTGACCATATCAGCTGTTAACAAATCAGAGAATACAAGAAATTTGATTCGACATAAATAATGTTCGGTTTCTTGTACGGCGAATTGAGACTGTTCCGGTCCCACGGAGCACCCTCTTCTATCTCTAGGCATATGCAGCTCCATATCCAGCTGCTGGAAAGCCTTCGTCTCCGATTTCTTAGAACTTGAACGTATCATTTAGTTTTATATTGCGGGCTGTGGGATGGTATGGTCCTGAAGATCCTAATTCCAAACGGAAAGGATTACGAATTCTTGGGAAATGCCTCTGCGTTTTCTCTTAGCAGCTCCTCAGGCAAATCCTGCTCCCACGTTCTTGGTATCCGCGCGATGTACTCGATCAACGGGGTACCAGGTGCCAGGGAGTGCTTTTCAATAAATGCACATTCAACCTTATATCCGTCTATATAGTACATTAGGAGCGGCCTGGTGGCTCAGTGGTTAAGGTTCTCGGTTCGTATCCCTTTTTCGGCGGGATAGTCTCTTAATCCGACCTTCACCTCTGGCACAGCTTGCTTTGTAATGTGAAGTACGCCAGAACGCTTCCGTGATTCTGATTCCACGTAGGTTCCCTTTACCCGGTAGGATTACTGGATTATGTTAGGTAAGGAGGAAAGGAATTACCCACGCTCCTCCAATAACGGGGTAAGTATATATACCCTCTTCGACAGGATCCAGCCAACCTTCGGGCTGAATACAAAGCTTAGATTTTTTACAATATTTCCAGTGATGTTATAATGGCCTGCAAATTACGTTGATGATACAAGAAATACCGATCATGGAATAGTTTATGGTGTAATGTGTTATTGGTCTAAGTTACAAGCAAATTGTACGGTCGGCCCTTACCAAATAAGAAACTTACTACAAACTACTTTAGACATGAACACCACATCAAGTACGTCACTAGCATAGCAAGACCACATTCCACTCTGGTTTCACGGTACTGCGTTCCATTTCTTACATTCAAATGGAATCTCCGTTATCTGAAACATCATATATATGTTTGAGCAATTGACTTTACTCCGTTATGTGTATGTAATACTCGACAAGTTAAACATGGAAGGAAAAAACTGGATAGACAGACACACTTATATACAAATCGTGAAATCAACACATAAAGTCAAAGCTGGGTGGTGTAAACGACCTGTCCTTAGGGTTTATTAATCACTGGTGTGGGGAATTCCTAAATCCCATATCCATGAATTGTCGGCACCTCTACTTTGGTCCAAGCACTAAGTAGGATGAAAAGGGCTTGACACATTGATTACGAATAAAGTTGCCCTGTTAAATTGGAAAGTAATTAATTAATTTCGAGTACTTTGGGCATCCTTTAATTTTTTTAAATTAAATACATGCTACTTGGATAGAACCAATGTTTAGACAAAGCAATCATCTGAATATTGGTGAAAATAGTAGGTTCTGAGGCACCCAAGGTACTTATTTAACCAAATTAAGTTCCCTCATTAAAAAAATTCAAAAAACTAGTGCTACTAGCGTTCTGCGTTCTGTTTTCTAGTGACCTAGGCACATATGCCGCATGTAACAAGTGAGATGGCAGTCCTTATCTAAATAATTAACCAATGCCTGACACATTTTAGGTAGCGGGCCCAGCTCCACGGCTCTTCAACGTCGCGCCACGTTGCCGCTCCCTCTACTAATGCTACCGTTCAGTTGCAATCATTCGTCATTCCTTGGCATATATCATCTTTATGCTATACGCAGTTATGGATTAAAATAATGATTGGTCACCATTGGTGCGTTATAGCCAAACATCGCACTCTCCGCAAGTCACGACGAAAGAAAGTATAAAGCTGGTTGCGTCAACTTATAAATTAGAATATCATCTGTAATCTTATAGTGAAAGAGTATCTAACATAATGAGCAAAATTAAAAATGGGTTAATATATTTTGAAAGCAATGACAAATAAACTCTTTTTTGTTAATAAATACCCTAAAAACAAAGATAAAAAATTGCTGTGTTGAAGGAACAAGTAAAAATAACCTGTCACACCAAATACTAAAAAATTTCTTAGACTTCGTACAACATGACACAAGGCACAATACCCTCTCCATCGCCTCTCTTCTAAGTTCACTATTACGGATGGTTTAAGTACAGGATTAATCACCTTTCTTGTTAAAGAGCCAATTCACTGCAAGGGAATGGGCTTAAGACCTATCACTTTATCAATGAGAACAAGAATCAAATATTTCAGAAATGATTATTTCATGTCTAATGATTCGTATACAAACTACAAAAGCAATCAGAAGTAACATTCGATTACAATGAACAGATATTTAGAGCTATTGTTTTATTATTATAACAAATTAGAACTTAATGCGTAAGGCGCTCGCTTTGAAAATTCATGGTCTCTGGTTCAAATCCCGTTACGGTCAGGTATTTGCACGGGCCATGGCTTCTTCATATGAGACGGCTCCGTGGTTCGGATTCCTAGTTAAACTGTAGGACCAGCTAAAACAAGGCACCAAACGTGGTGGGTGAGCGGTAACGCTCTGGCTTTGCATTCGGGAGAATCGCCATTTGGCCATCCAGATTTTTCGTTTACCGCGGTTTTCCGAAATCACTAAAGGAGAATGTCGGGGTAGTTCCTTCAAAAGGCCATGGCTGAATTCCTCCCCCACATCCAATGACCTCCACGTCGACGAGCCATAAAACCATAGAAAAAACAACAGACGGCGAATACAGGGCAAACCAAAAATCTGTCACCATACAAATGAACTTTTTGCGTAAAGTAAAACAAAAATCATAAAAAAATCATATGAGCGGTAGCTTATAGAATGTCCTTTGAAATCGCTTACAGTTCTATAATTGTTTATACAATCATACACTGGTGTCTGTTGCTCACTATATAAAGCAAATGACAGGGAGAAAGATAACTGTACGAGTGGAAAAGTTGCATAGAAATGTCCGATTGTAATTATAACCTTTTACCCTGAGTATGTAGTTGTGATACCTAACTCTTTATCAGTGCCTGTAATACCAGGTCCAAGATGGTTTGTATTTCGAGAATATCGAATTCGATGTGAATGATTTACATACCTGTAGGTCAATGAATATCACGATTAATCGATTTAGTAATGTCTTGTGTTTCTTAGTCTCGTTTCTATGCAGAGTGATATTGTTTCCAAGGAAGAAGCTGAACTTATTTTGAAGTTGTCAGAATAACATTTTGGCTCAGAAAGTGATCATCTCTATAAATTTACAGAATACACCTCCAATAAATTTAATGCATGCACCGCGTTCTACTGAAAAGAAAATAAGACATTTGGATGAACTTTTAGTTTAACTTTTCAGAAAAGCAAATTACTATTTGGTGTAATAAATTATAGGAGACAAGTTGTAGCGTTTGCATTGAGACAACTATATTGAATTTCTGGCCGAAGTATTAAGGCGATAAGCTACACGGAGATGTACCGAGTCTGCATCGCAGTAGAGCAGATAAGACAGAGCAGCGGGTAGACACCCTGGCTCCACAGTCGGGCGTATTTGTGACAGCATGACACACGGCCACACTTTAATCAGATTACAGGCCGCATAAATTCTATTATCTCTGATAAACACCTGCTGAGTCACCAAATAGCGGTATTATTAAGAAAAGAGAATTTCACGATATCGTCGAATCGAAAAGGCAGATAAAATGCTATTGGCGTTAACAGGCGTTAACAGGAACATTGAATATTAAAGAACGATTTTATTACTTTCTCTACCGTTGGATGTAACTTTTCACCGCAATGAGAGTGTTTCCCAGGTTGTACTGTATCACGAATAGGTAGTTCACAGATACACTCCATATAACACCTTGCTTTTTTCTTTCTATCTGTATCTGTTTTTGCTTGCTATTGTTAAAGACATCTTTGTACTTATTTGTTACGGTATTGGTTTTTACCAGTGACTTAGTTCAAGTGGAGCAGAGAATCTTTAGGACGTTTTGCCATCGACTTGTACAGTACATTATAATCATTAATTTGCGTGGTTTCATCGTGTGTCAGCATTCATAACTCTGTGGTTTTGCTACACTACGGCCTTCTACTGGGGCAAGGACTAAATAGCGGACACTTCTGCTTCCCTCTAGTTTAGGTAGCGTAGTTTTATAAAGCTCTGCATTTAACTCCGTCCCCTAACGTTTTTAACTGCGAAAACCCCGTAGAAATCTGTTACTTACGAGGTTCTTTTAAGGGGGTAGGTACACCTAACACATACAAGTATTTGATAAAGTTGAGATGTCATTTTTTCCAAATCTATTTAAATTTGAGAGTTCATATTATAGGTGCATAGGTTTAATGTTCAGAAAAAAAATAATAATAATTTCGTGCTTCGGTGTCAGATAACGTAATATTTAGACATGTCTCAGATTGTAGGTCAGACACAGAGCTTTCGCAGTAAGAGAACTCCATCAAAATATGTTCTGTCGTTTTCAGGGATGCCGGAAGAATCAGAGAAACTGATAGATAGACAGACAAAGCCTTCTTACTTTCGCTGATGATCCAAAACATTAAGACCTCTGCCTACCGCGAGATTCAGTTCTGTCGACTTTCTAGTTCAGTCATACTGTAAGGAAAGGAAGCGGAGGGGAGTCATTCTAGCGGCGATACGTGTAGTAAGTGGGTCAATCCACTGATATAAGTGACTCTGACAAAGGGAAGATTTTTATGGCCCGGCGCCTGGGAACAAGCATCTCGGAAACGGCGAGTCTGGTCGGTTGTTCGCTTGCTACTGAAATGAGCATCTGAAGGGTGGCGAAAACACGAGTTGGCGACAAGGTAGAGAACGTCCAAACCTCATCACAGAACGTAGACGTCGGAGGCTTGCCCGCTCTGTGAAGCAGGATTGAGGGCAATCTGAGAGGATCTGACGGCAGAGTACAATGCTGGTGCAGGCACAAGTTTTCCGTAGTACACAGTTCTGGTTAGATTGTTGAACATGGGACTCTGCAGCAGACGGCCTCTATATATTCTCATGTTGATCCAACGACATCGTCAGTTAGAACTGCAGTGGACAGGAGATCATTGATGTTGGTCGAATGAATCACGTTGCTTGCAACATTTTTTTTTACTTATGGCTTTACGCTTCGTCGACGTCGAGGTCATTAGAGGCGGAATGGGACTAGGGACAAGGAACGGGAAGGAATTTGGCTATGGCCTTTTTGAAGGAAGCATCCCGGCATTCGCCTGGAATGATTTGGGGAAACCATGGAAAACCCAAATCTGGATGCCCGGACGGGGATTCGAAGCCGCGTCCTCCAGAATGCGAGGCCAGAGCGTTAACCGCTCACCTACCACGCTCGGTTTTACAGCAGGTCGATGGTCGTAACTGGATACGCGGTCGTAAAGTAGAAGGGCTGTTCGAAACATGCACCGCGGCACGGACGCATTCCGGTGGGTACAGTATTATGCTATGGAGAACACGCGCTTGGGCTTCCATGGGTCGTATGATAGTGATCGAAGGCACCATAGTAGTTGTGGACAAAGTAAAAATTAAAATTCTTGCGGACTACCTGCATCCTTTCATGCTTCATGTCTTCACGGCGGCAATGGCATCTTCCAGTGGGATAACTGTCCTTGTCACAAGGTCAGAATTGTGCTACAATGGTTTGAGGAGCATCTAGTGAACTTACGTTGATGCGTGGGCCACCAAATTTTCCTGATTTCAGCCTAAGAGAACACATCCAACGACTGGCAATTTAAGAGAATCGCTTGATCTGTGCGTATACATCTGGTGCCAGATATCGCCCGAAGGCTACCAAGGACTTGTCGAATCCATGGCACACCGAATCGCTGCTGTATTGCATTCGAGATGTGGACAAACACGCTAGTAAACAGGTGGTTAAACTGTTATGGCTCATGTAATCTCCACCGTTAAATGTTCTTTATATGCTTCTGTATTTTTACCTTTAATATTCTTGCTTCTGACTTAAGCAGCCAACTTATGCTTGCAGCGCAATCACACTTTATTTCCGTCACGTGTGGCGGAATATGTTAACGGGTCTCATTACCGAAGATTGCTTTCCCTAGAGCTTAGACACTCTTCCGAAAACAAGTACGAACAAAACATGAGGGAGGCATTGTAATTAAATGTTATATTTTAGAGTTCTTTGTTTATTCTAGAGCATTTTATGAAAATTTACAGATAAATGAATTCGATAGCTTTACCTTCACAAAACAAGCTTCTTATTTATGCTACTTGTCTTCGAAAAATTGCTTGAACTCGGTATGTCTTTTAATTTTGGTATAAAGACGAAGAACCATACTTCTCAAAGTACATTTCATTATTTAGAATTTCTAATACACCACATACCAGAGAGAGAGAGAGAGAGAGAGAGAGAGAGAGAGAGAAAGCAAACAGGGAAGAGAGAGAAAAATTTGGCTTACTTCATTAGCAGATAAATGCAAAGAAGAGTCAGCTTATTAGATACACAGATAAAAAACTAAAGGTTGATTATGAATGTAAGGTGGGGAAATAATTGCTTGTTGAAGATTTGAAATGCAAATATCCTGGCAATTACATTTCGTAACAAGCTCAAATGGCCAGCAAACATTGGACAGGTATTAGGAAAAGGTTTCAAAATCCTTTACTTGTTGGAGAGAGTGATGAGGGGATATACGAGAGAAGTAAAGGAATTGTTTTACAAAACTTTGGTCGGATCATTGCTTGAATATGCTGGTATAGTATGGGACCCACATTTTGGGTATCAAAATCAAATACAGGGGTTGGAGAGTGTGCAAAGAAGAGCTGCTAGATTTGTCTCTGGAAATTATCGCAGAACACAATCAGTAACCTATGTGATAAAAGAGCTGGAATGGCGTATATAGGAAGAAAAGAAGAGCGCGAAGAGATTCTGGGAGTGTAGGAGGCGTATTGGTGATGAGGCGTTGAAAGAAACTTGTGTAAGAATTAAAAGTAATGCATGGAACACAAAAGATGACCATGACCACAAGTTGATACTTGATTTCAGGCACAAGGGTGTAGGAAGATTCTCTCTCTTTTTTTGGGGGGGGGGATAAGTTACGAAGAGAAATGATGAATAATTTACCAAAAACGTTGAAAGAATTTAAAGTTGAATTTAATAGATGGCAAATGTAGGTGCAGAAAAGGGGGAAAATAGGTATGTACCTAAATTACCCACCGGAGCGTGCGCTTCATTACAATGAAATTAAATTAGATGCAGGCAGTCACCCCTCGAGATACTATCTAAAAGACTCTGCTCCATGCTGTTGACCAAAACACTTCTATCTATTGTACTATGCGCTTGCCTGTGCTGATCTCTCCTGCATTCTATTGAATGTGTGGCTGAACATTTCCCTCTCTTGTGAACGTGAGTCCAGCATCCCACATGTCAGAGATTGCAGCAGTTTTATCGCCCTGATGACATTTCTCCCAGTTCCTGTTGATCGCCAGCTGCTGTGTTATTCAACAACTCTCTGCAGCTCGTTTGCTTCCCATTATCGGAAACCGCAGAAGTGTCTTCAGCACCAACGACGCTCTCACAGAACAAGCCACACATGCGACCAGAGGATTAAAAACGAGTATGGACTAAATGCACCTCAAAATCCACAATTCGTAAATCAAGAATATGGGAAAACAATTTATTCTTGGCATAAGAGGGAATTCGTTGTTTGAAGAGTTTGAATGCACTACAGCGAAAATTTTAACTCATTATTGTTCTCAGAATTTTCATTATCCTGGAGCACAATAAAGATGCTAAGAAAATTATCTATACGTTATCAGTTGCAGTCTTCATACATATTCCGATGTCACTTCGTGACAACTGGCAATAACGCTTGTAACTGTGGATTCAGTAATTGCTTCTCTTATTCACAACCTGGCAGTTACCACCGAGCTGATTACAGAGTGGTGTTTTAAAATGTATCCTGCATCCGCGACATCCATTTCTGGCTATTTTAATACCGAGTTCTTGTGGGGCCTGTGTTTCAGCCACAGAGACGAGGATCAGAGGTAACGGGAAGAACGCTCATTTAAATCCCAGGATGGCCATCCTAATTCAGGTTCACTCTAGTCGATTGAGGGGACGGTCGCATTAAGAGGCCATGGACGAATTACTTCCAGTTCCTTGCCATTTATTCTCTTCCGCCTCTATTAACCTCGATCTGGATCTTCCAATTTTTTTAAGTAAACTGTAGTCTGCAGTGATACACCACGCATTGATTATTTGGTATTTAACACTGAATAAGCTCTTACCACCTTCACGGCCGACGTCAATCGCACCGAGCGTGGCGGTTGAACGGTATCAGTCTGGTTTACCAGTGTTCTCCCGGTGCTGCCATACAGATTTAGATTTTCTATTGTGTCGAAAAATTACTCCAGGCGAATGCGGTGGTTATTCCTTGCCAAAGGACACCAGGGATGTGCTCAGTATTACATGAACATAAATTCAAAAGAATCAACTTATCATTACACATATATAAAAACAAAAGTTTTGTATGATTATACGTAGTGGGTGGAATTGCTGATTGAAGGTACAAAATGAAAATATTTTTCCATACTATTTAATAATTAGATCACTTACGCAGTATACATTAGAGAGGTCGCAGGGAAGAGTTGCCAAGTCCTGTATCGGCCTAGTGGCTCAGTGGTTAAGGTGTCTGACTAGAGATCTTAAGATACCTGGTTCGAATCCCTATCTCGGCGGGGATTTTCATAAGCGCTTCACCCTTGGCAAAGTACGAAGGCGCTTCCGTAGTTCGGATTCCACGTTAAACTGTAGGTACCTCTAGCATTAACAACTGTAGTTGTATCACGGATGTACCACATAGCAAATTCAAGCGAGACGAAAGCTTAATATGGTCTAGTTCGCCCAAACGAACATACATACATACCGGAGATATAAGAGAACTGGGACTGTAGCTTTGATCCGACCCGTCTAGAACGTAGTGAGACGTTATGAGACTCACAATACGGGTACCACTTTCAGAAGATTGAAGATGCGAAAGCAAGATTTATCTGCGAAAATTTCCGCAGAACACAATAAGTTACACCATAAAACGAACTGAGTTGGTATTAACTGGAAGATAGGAGACGGGCAAGAGGGAGGTGGATGTCTATGAGGCATAATTTATTGATTAGGCGTTGTAAAATATTCTACGACGACTTCGAGATAGTACTTGAAAGGAATATCTGATGATGATCATAAAGTAGCATTTGATCACAGATGTAAAGGAACGGCAAATCGGAGACTGGAATAAAATATTCTAGGATCTAGTGAACAATTCACTTCAAACAGTAAAAAAAATTAAAGCGTAGTTTTAAGTGTAAAAAAACTGCCCCTCAGGTTAAGGTTCCATAGTAATTAATAGTTACAATGGCGACTACTGACTTCACTGCGTTTATTCCTCTCCGGATCTAATGACATCGTCGAAGATGAGACACAAAGTCCCTTTGCGGAAAAATCTCAACAAGAGTACATTATCAGGAAGAATAGTTTTACATGCGAGGTGTACTTGTGTTGCTGTGCAACTCCATATTCAGTCTTAATAAACCGGTTAGGGATTAAGTGCCTAAAATTTTGGTAAAAAGTAATGTAAACTTCTGAGATTTCTTTGATGTTATTGACGTTCGTATTTACTTCGTAGATAGTGCTCGTTTCGAGCGTTTGAAGATGGTAAATACTGGATTGTAAAGTTATTGCCTGCATTAAAATGACACAAATGCAGATGCTATAATTAGTAAAACTATCAAATAATAAGCTAACAAAAGTTTGGAGTAAATACACTGCATCTACATTCGCTGTGAATGCATTAGCGCATAAATCGACCTCACACAGATTATATAATATCGAAAACAGTAATGTTTGTACTTCTATGAAATCTGTAGCGAATACTTCACAACCAACATCTTTGTGATGCAAGGAACATACGTAAATATTTGACTCAAGTGTTATGAACTTTGAATTCAGAGCAAAAATTCTTGATTAATGTCTTGAGATAGCGGCAAGCAGCGAGATATCTTCGTCGTAACTTGTTCTGCTTGACCTTGCCATTGCAACTAAACGTTTTCGTATTGCAGATAAAACAGAGTTGTAAAATTTTCGTCACGTTCCAAAGATCATGAAACGAGAGTGGGCGTAATGTGAAAGAGAAGAATTTGATGACAAGTAAAAGTTTTTCAAAAAGTATAAACCACAGTGATTGAATAATAGAAGTGGGAGACCTGAACAGACGGCGTGGAGTCGTTAGCTGCAATATTATTCCCACGTCCGGAACTTCTTTGTTACTAACGATATTCATTGGAAATATTCCAGCTATACGAGTTTCTAAAAACAAGTAGTGTCCTGCTTGACGGACGCTTGATACAAACATATTGGTCATATACCAAGGTAGTTTCAAAAATCTAACTCTATTATTTAGGTGGCTAGTTTAACATTCCTTCTGAAAGGATTATAACTCCACTAGAAAGTATCAAGCCAATGTCCAAAGCAAATGCGTTAAGAAACTGAAACTGTTACTGGCTGTACAGCTTCCGCTTCACTCGTGTTTTACTTTAGATTCAGTTGTATTGTGGAGTGTAACTTTCTACCTTGGTACTCAAAAACAGATGCAACTAAAAGGGATGACGGAGCGTTGCATATCTCTTATAATTTGTAACGGTCATACATCCCGTTGTAATGTGAAATGTTAAAAAAGTGGGATGTAAAAATGAAGTAATGTTATAAAATATTAATAAGATGTTTTTATTAAGAATGTTTGACAGCAAGGAAAAACTACGACGGCTGATCATGGATATTAAAGAAGAACAATATGGTTATGAAGAAGTAGAATGGAATTGATGGAATGGACTGAGTAATATGGTACTACATGAAACTGGAACTGGTGCCGGTGGAGAGTAAGAATATTGAATTATGGAATAATATGTACGCCTGCAGACAAAGAGAACAATGAAGATCATAAAGATTCTGTAATGATAATTGCTCATAGTTTGAAGAATGTTGTATTATACGGAATTTAGTAGGAATATCTACACTATGAAGCTTTCATTTTAAAAGAAGGCATGATAAAAAGTATAAAACATATTATAACATTTCCAAATAAAATAGGGGAGGTTGTAAGTTTTTGTGAAGATATAAGGACAGTTATATGCAGTCTCCTCCAAGATGATGCTTTTATAAGACAATAATCTGTTTTGTTACTTTAAAGACAGCACGAAATATCAGTAAAATATTTTCCGCGATGTTGGACCGAAGCATTTACACGACGCACAACAAATAAAAGGAGTATAATATAAATTACTTACGGGATTAATGCTGCGTTGAAACACTCCTGCTTCTTCTTCTTCCCGACGTTTCAACCAGGGCTTAAGTCTTCATCAGGGGCCGTCTACCGAATCTGCTACAGATTGTGATCTGCTGAAGACTGGCGTAGTAGATTCGGTAGACGGCCCCTGATGAAGACTTAAGCCCTGGTTGAAACGTCGGGAAGAAGAAGAAGAGGAAGCAGGAGTGTTTCCACGCAGCATTAATCCCGTAAGCAAATTATATTATATTAATATGACGGCTGCGAAAACAACAAAATCTTTTATAAATAAAAGGAATAACTCGATGGGTTGAGCGTGTATATTTGGATGTTCAATCTCTAAAAACATACAGGGTATATTTTACGGAAGTTCAAAAAGTCACGGTATATTTCGTAATATCGTGTGGAAGTCTCTTTTACCCGGCTAAATTCAGCAATCCGACGAGGCATTGACTCAACAAGTTGTCGGAAGTCCTCTGGAGAAACATTCAGACGTGCTGCCTCTACAGCCGCGGAAGTGTAGCCGGCGCAGGGCGTTGTGCTCCAACTGACCTTACGACCATGTCCAAGATATGTTCGATGGGGGCCAAATTATTCGCTGAGATTATACAGAATGTTCCTCAAACCAACCATGAATGATTTTGGATCGAAGAATGGTGCATTGTCGTCCTGATAAAGTTCATCCTTGTTTGGGAACACGAAGGCCAAGAATGGCCGCAAATGTTCTCCCAGTAGCTGAACGTAATCATTCCCATTCAATGATCAGTTCAGTTTGACCAGAAGTAACATTCCATGCCAGGATGGAGCTATCACCAGCTGGCACAGTGCTTCCTGACAACCTGCACTTTTGGTCGCGTGGTGGCTGCGCCACACTCGGAACTTACCAGCAACTGTTAACGACTGGAGTAGCGACTCATCTGGCCACCTAACATTTTTTCAATTATCTAGTGTCGATCAAATATGTTCTCGACCCCAGGAGACATGGCGTTTTGTTAGCAGAGGCACTCCTCTCGGTCTTCTGCTTCGATATCCCATAAACGCCAGATTTGGCTGCACTCTCCACACGGACACATCTAGCGTACGTTCCAAATTGAGTGTTGCAGTTCTTTGACGCATTGTCGCCTTCTGTCAACACTCACACTTCGACGCAGACGACGCTGGTGTCGGTCATTTACCGAGCGTGGTAATCGAGCGGTTGCGCTCTGGCCTTGTATTCGAGAGGACGCAGGTTTGAATCCCCGTCCGGGCATTCAGATTTTGATTTTTCATGGTTTCTTCAAATCACTCCAGCCGAAAGCCGGGATGCTTCCTTCTAAAGGTCATTGTCGAAGTCCCCAATCCCATTCCGCCTCTTATGACCTCGACGTCGACGAGGCGTAAAGCCATAAGTAAATAATTAAAATCTCTGTGTTTAAGTAGACGTGGCAGGCAACTACGTTGTCCATGTTCTGAACTAATGCAGGAATTTACTCATTCACGGCACACTCTTGACATTGTGGATCGAGGAATGTTTAATTCATGAATATTTTTCCGAAATGGGTTGCCACATGCGTCTATTTAAAACTACTCTACGGTTTGAAAGTTTATTAGATCATGTCGAGCGGCCATAATCACTTCAGAAAAACTTCCACACGACTTACTAGAGTACAAATGAAAGCCTCGGCGCTACAAGGCACATTCATACGTTTACCAGCTGTTACTCGCAACTTCACACGCGTGAAATTAGAATTTCATTGCCAGAATTGGATATAGACAGCTATTGGTAACGTAAGATTTGTCCCAGACAACACCGAGTCGGTAGAATGCGACAGGAAAGCCATCACTATATCGTTCTACCGTCGAACCTGTCTGATGAAGAGAATAAACTTACAATATATTTAAAAACAGAAAAACAAACTAAGGTGCGGAGATGTTGGGTGGGGGGGTGGATGGTTTAACTGAGGGCAGCTTTATTTCAGCTTGGTCTTTTCTTCCTTCTTCAGCATGAGCATCAGACTCTTGGGTTCTAATAACTTTAGCTACCCGTGCTCTTCTGGAGCTACACCTTAGGCCAGGTTTACGCCCGCAAGGCATGTCAGAAAAGAAGACAAAATAAACTGGTGCCAGAAACTTTTCGGCAGACACAAGGTAATAGTACAGTGCAGAGCAAATTGACATCTATACTAAATAATAACTTTAGTCTCTAAACGAAATTTACTAACAAATCATATACTAACAGACTACGTAAGAAGTACAGCTTGAGCGACCGACGTAACATTACAGACTAACACACGCATCCGTCTGTCTGTCACCATTGGCTATGTTCTCAAGATTGCGTGGCTAAAACTGTTATTCATACAGAAAAAAGTCCCGTGTCCTTCCAACAGGTACAAAGTATTTCCCTATCAATTTCTATCAATATCGGTATAGCCATTTAGTCATCTCTAAGTAACAAAAAAACAGAGACTTACTTCCGCATTTATAACATTATTACTGCAGATGACACACACACTGGCTGCGAGAGTAACAACGCCTGAGGGCTCAATATAGCATAAAAAAAGTCTACACCTACAGCACTGTTAGACCGCCAACGATTTGCCACGTATTGCATCCCTAAATTTGTGGGATCTACAGTTTAACATGGAATCCGAACAATTGGCCATCCAGGCGTGGCTCAAACGATCAAAAACAATTCTTAAAAATCTTTGCTTCCACCGGGATTTGAACTGGATTCCAAGTTTCAAATATTAGTAAGCAAGCGCATTAACGACTAAGCTACTAGACCGTTCTTCCTGAAAACACAACAGAGACTTACACATACTACGCGTCTGTCTACCGCTATTCAGTAATTTTTTAAAATTACATGACAATACGCATTATTTAAACAGAAAAAAGTATCCTATGTCCTTCCTAAAGACAAATAGCATCTCCTTGTCAAATTTCATCAGGATCGGATTAGTCGTTTAGCCAAAGAAACGTAACAAACAGACAGCTAGACAGAGCTACTTTCACATTTATAATATTAATAAAACAATGAAGAACAGAAATCAAGAGGGGCATAGGATCCAAATTATCATGAACAGAAGATCTTTAAAAATACTATTTATTATGGATTTTTCGCCAAAATCTGTAATCGGTGGATGGTTTAGAGATGTTACTCTACTAGTTGAAAATAATGACAAAGTATCTACCAACTCTTCGCTTGAAGGGCATAGCAAATGGAATTTACAGAAAATATTGTGAAACTAATGCAACAACGTTGCGATTACAGATGAGAAGGCATATATGGGCCTGAAAATTGGAAGGGGAAGGGAAATGTATAACATAAAGATAGTCACCGCAATATCTCGCGATGTGAATATGTGTTAATCAACAAGAAATTATTAAGTTTACACGCGGTTATATGGTGTCCGTGTAAGTGATGAATTAGGGAAGTGCAGAAGTGATTGAAGAAGATTAGGAAGTATCGGTTATAACAAGACGAACAGTAAGTTTAAATTAATAGGAGGCGCAGATATTTTAGCTGACAGAAAGAAGGTTTTGTGAAGAACGTCTTTTGAATATCCTGCAGTAACAACAAGAAGTTTTGAAAACCTATTGTTGAGTTTGCTGAAATATTAGGAATCTTTTATGGAATTAGTTCGGTGAATGTCGTTATTTTTTTAATGGCAATGTAAAATAACTGTTAAATAATAAGCAAATTTATTACTTTAAGCGTCAATATCGAAACCTTTCACGGTGAATTTAGTTTAGCCTGAAGTTGCAGAATACTGTAAGCCGAAAACTAATGAATGAATTTTTCCTTTTACAGTTCTCTAGCGGAGGATGTGCGGTTTGTGGGTCGTACAATGGAGGCAGGTGTCTTTTCGGCTGCAGGTGGCGTGGTCTCCGCCACCCGCTTTATGTATCTGGGTCAACGTGAACTCACATACAATCAGCATTTAAGTGTCACTCGCACACCACTCATTATGCGTTTCACTTAATTAAAACGACGTCGACAAAATTATAATCAAGGACCCATATAACAAACACGAAGTCAGACGAGATCTTACCAGTACCGGCTTATATTTCACTACGCAGTGCTAATATAAACATTAGCTTGAAATTTGCATAGATATTCGTTGAAAACAATTGCTAATTCTAACTCCACTGTATGAGAATTGTGTCTCTGTTACTAATATATTGCTATCAAGATAACCATATTTTGTGTATCTGCCGGCCATCCAGAAATCACTCCAGGTGAATGTCGGAATAGTTCCTAGTTCCTTCAAGAGACCATGAACGATTTATTCGCGTTCCACATCACAAATCCTCTCCTGCCTCTAATGATCACGACGTCGACGAGGCGTAAAAACCATGAGAAAAAAATGCATATTAAAGTAATAACTTTTTTTTCTTTTTTACTTGTGGCCTTACGCCTCGTCGACGTCGAGGTCATTAGAGGCGAGATGGGACTGGGGGCAAGGAACGGGAAGGAATTCTGCCATGAACTTTTGTAGGAAGCATCCCTGCATTCGCCTGGAGTGATTTGGGTAACCATGGAAAACCCAAACCTGGACGGGGATTCGAGCCACCGTCCTCCCGAATGCGAGGCCAGAGCGTTAACCACTCACCCATTACGCTCAGTAAAGTAGTAGTCATTGTAACAGACACAGTAAAGTCCTTTCTGGGATGCTTTACGATATTAATGAAAAGACTTGTCTCACCGTATCTTGTAAAAAATAACGTGAACGACGTGCGTTAGTTATAAAATTTTGGAAACATCATGTTCAAATCAATTGGCGTGCCATATCATTTGCTGTATTGAGCTACGGTAGAGAACAACGTAACTGCGATCCTATGTATTCGAGATGCGCCAGTGCAGGATGCAAGCTGGCTTGTGTAACAGCAGTTGGCTTGCCTTAAGAGAAAACGTAGCCAATCAGAGAACAGCTCTGCGACTAATCCATCCAGCGGTGCGTCGTTATCCGCTGCATTGCTTCCAAACACTTCCGTTCTTCGCCATTTAGTAGAAGGGGAAAATCACTGACTAAATAGTGCATGCAGACAGCGTGCACAAAAAGAGTTTAATTTAATAGCAATGGAGCACGTGTCCTAGGGCAATTTAACATCATTCGTGTTTCCCAATTTCCCTTCTGTTATATCAAATACTTGAGTGCGATACCACCACTCTACCGCTATTGCACTTCAGGAATTTTCATTTTAAATCCATTCAGCGCTTCTGGTGAATTGTTCAGCATCTCGGCCGGCAATTTATTCCAATATCTTATTCTCCAAAAAATCCGGTTTAGGGTACGGAGAGTTGTGAGATAATAAAGTTAACCGATGATTGTAAAAATCTAATAGGTGCAGTTCTGAAATGTAGAAAGACTCCACCAATAATTCAAACAAATACAATCGAGGAGTGGGGGATGAAGATAAGAACAGTGAGGTGAATGTGTGAGGTATATAGGAAATACTGTGTCAGGAAAGAACATATAATATGACCTGAGAAGATGACTGACGTGACAGGAATACTTCAAGACTAAAGAGCTAGATAATTTGAACATGTTAACTAAGAGAGTATGTAAAACTGGAGCAGACAAACGGAAGCTGTTAATTAGTTATTTATTTCTCTTGTTACATGGATACCTGATAAGGAAGGACCTCAGGGACACGGTAAATGTCGTGGCTAAATGAATAACAATCATAATAAAACTGTTACATATTACAAATAGAAATATTTAAACATAAAAATTTATATCTAAATTCTGGAAAAGTCGTAATAGATACAATTAGTTATTACGTTCAAATCTATACATATAAAGATGAATGTATGTAAGTTTGTTTGTTTGTTTGTTCTTCATACAAAGCCACAGTTTTCATCCGATCTCGATAAAACTTTGCACACTTATCCTTTGAAACAAGGAGAAAAATACTGTCTACTTTGGTTGAAAAATTTTCTGTATAAATAATACATGTTGTCTTATAATTTGAAAAATTACTGATTGGCGATAGACAGACGCTTTGAATGTCTAGGTCTCTGTACTGTTTTCCCGTGTAGCGGTCAAGTAGCTCAGTGTTTAAAGCGCTGGCTTACTAATGTTTGGGTCGTGGTCTGCGGTTCAAATCTCCGTGGTGGCTGAGATTTTTAAAAATTGTTTTTGATCGTAAGAGTCACGCCTGGGCCGTCGGTTATTCGGATTGAATGTTAAACTGTAGATATCACAAAGTTAGGGGTGCAATGGGAGGCAATTCGTAGGTAGTCTTGCAGTGCTGTACATACACACTTTTTTACTTTATATTGATCCATCAGGGGTGATTCGTAGTCAGTGTGTGTGTGACTGCAGTAGTAATACTATAAATGTAGAAGTAAGTCTCTGTCTTGTGTTACGTTTTGACCACTAAATGCCTATACCGATATTGACGGAATCTGACGAGAAAATCTGTAGGAAGGGGACAGGACATTTTTTTTTTTTGTATGATTAACAGTTGTAGTCACGAAATTTTGAGAACTTATCGAATAGTGACGGAGGGACGGATGTGTGTGTTAGTCTGTAATGTTACGTCGCTTGCTGTAACTATGTTTCTCGCGCATTATGTTAGTATATAGTTTGTTAATAAATTTCGTTTAGAGAAAAAACGTATTATTTAGTATAGATGTTGATTTTCTCTGTCCTATTACTTTGTGTCTGCTTAAATGTTTCTGGTACCAGTTTATTTTGCCTTCTTTTTTTGACATGCTATGCTGGCGTAAACTGGCCTAAGTTGTAGCTCTAGCAGAACACGAGCAGCTAAAGTTATTAGAACCCACGAATCGGATGCTCATGCTGAAGAAAGAAGAAAAGTCCAAGCTGAAATAAAGCTGCCCTTAGTTAACACCCCCCCCCCCCTCTCCCACATCTCCTCACATTCGTTTGTTTTTCTGTTTTTAAATATGTTGGAAATTGATCCTCTTCAAGAGACAGGTTCGATGGTAGAATGATATAGTGATGGATTTCCTGTCATATTATGCCGACTCGGTATTGTTACCAACAACTTTCTATATTCAATTCTGGTAAAGAAATTCTTAATCCACACGTACGAGGTCGCGGGTATCAGCTAGTTCTTGAATAAAGTAGGAAGAGTTGCCAATACGATAATTCCTCAGTTTTTCATTAAATACATCTTTTTATATACAAATTGTTTTACAATTTTAGTAAGTTTATTAACATATGTATCCCAGGATAATTAACTCCTTTGTATAGTAATGACAGTCACGCTCTAGTATTATACATGTATTTTTGTTTCTTGTATTGTAATTATGCACCTGGGAAATTGATGTAAACAAGTTAAAATGTTCTATGAGATAAGCATAAGAATATACATACTAAGAAGTTATTGTATTTCGATATAGCCTGCGAATAATGATTCCATCCCATGTGCTGAATTATATGATTGACAAAATAGTTGTAAAAGGCTTTTAGATAGTCACTAAGTAAATTCTACTTGTTGATGTAAAATGAGCAAATGAGAGACGGTGACGCAGAAAATACATATTGCGGGTATGTATAGGACTATATGCCACCTTTTTGGTGTAGTTGGGTCAGATAAAAAAGATGATCTCGTCATCTGGTCACAGCCAACTGTGCGTTTGACACGAAAAATCTTGTTTTGTTGCGAAACTTTTATCTGATGGCGAAGTTTCAGCAGATAGTAATATCGGGTTCTATGTTTCATGCAAATACGGTATTCAAAGCAAGAACAAAGTGTAATGTGACGTACGTCAACTCGTATCTGTGGGACAAGCACTGTCTTGGATATTGCTCGTAACGTTGCGTCACTTGTAATGTGCGACCCTTGGACGGATCAGATTCCTCGCCGAGTGTCGATAACAGCGGTGCTTTGTTTTTTGGCATTCCTCGGAGCTGTCGTCAGACCGCTCGTCTGCATTTCAGATGTGCGACTGAGAGTCTGCTGGTGTGTGATTACGGGCGGCGGAGAGCGGTGCATCTGTACGCTGCGCACTTCCGTTTGTGAAATGCAGCCTCAGCTCTCTCTTCCTCATCTGCATCTTGCAACAGGCTTCCACAAAGTATGAGAGCATCATACAATTTTTCATGAGCGTGTATTACTTTTGGAATTTCATCCGAATTTTTGGTATCACCTTTCATGCAGGTCGCAACTAAATGCAGAAATACTTCTTAAAATTTACTTTGCGATTATCCTTTGTTATTTATTACAGGCAGACAGAACCTGTATCGAATTAATACTTGTTTGCACATCGTCACAGTCTCAAAACTTCAGAACTTTTTTTTATATTACTGTCATCAGTCTCTAGACTGGTTTGATGCAATCCCCCCATCTCTTGCCAATTTATGCTATCCTCTTCATTTCAACATATCCCTTACATCCTACGTCCTCAATTATCTGCTTCATATATTTTAATCTCTGTCTTTCTCTACACTTCTTACCATCGACTGCTCCCTCCACTAACAAATTAACAAAAATGTGGCCCACCATCCTGTCTTTTCTCTAATATTATACTCTGTAAGCAAGCAGCGTGTGTCTGAGGGGTTTGAACTACTACCACGCAAAAACTACCGCAGCAATTTGGATGGTGTTTTCAAATTTTTATAGCTAATCGTCCAGATTAAAATCTGCGGAAATTGCTAATGACTTATGTGTAACAGAGACGGAGCGAATAACTGAAATCATTTATACACGGAAAAATATTCGCCACGGATCACGCTGTATGTGAGATAGGCACTCCTTTGACGAAAAATTGACAAAAGATCCAACAACTCAGGATTCTGTTTAATATTTTGACTTGTACTATTTAGTTTTTCGTTTTTCTGGAATGCGGTAAATAGATGAAACACCTGAATTAAATGTAATAAGCCTTACTAATATTTAATTTACTGTAAACATCATGTGCTTGAAGAGGTCGACCTAAGATGAACATATTAATGTGTGGATTGTTTAAATTGTATTTATCTTTCGTTATACTCACTCCGTTTTCTGATTTATTTTTTAAATTTTACTAAACGGAAAGCGTTACTCAAACTACTACATAATATACTAATTCTTGAATAAGAGTAACAAATTGTGAAACTTACGGTAAGTAACTCTGTGCTTACTACCTATCACGACAATCGTGTCGCTACAATTTGATAGTGAATTCTCATTTAACTCGACAAGATAATTCAAAAGTAAAGAATAAAATTTTGTGATATATCGCTTACCGGCAGTTCTCAGAAAATTAGTTATATATATAGTTCCTTGTGCCTTTGGCGACGTTTTAAAATAATTATTATAATTTATGCTACGCTTACGTCGAATCCTGAAACTGACAATGTTGTCATTACCCAAAATGTAGTTAGCGACGCATTTAATGTGTTGAGGTGTATCTGCATCGTTTGATTTTGTAGCGACAACATCAGTATATATTGTGGTTAGCTTAAAATACAGCCTGGAGCGGAATGTTCATTAAACGACATAAGGCATGAGGAATTCAATTATTGTTAATAAACACCTTTAATGAGCGCCATGACTTGTATCGCGATGTAAACTACTCACGAAAATAACACACCAGTTGTGCATTTCCAGCCTGTATTTCCTTGTGGCTTTGGCGAATTTTCTTATTTCTGGTCCAGGCCACATTTCAATTTAACCACTTCAATTTGCAGATGCGATGAAATAAAATGGCTTGAAATGTGCGTAGTTGCATAGAAGTTATTAAGCAACAAATTAATGTTATTACTTACTGCATTCATATAGTGTTACGAACATTTTCAGTGATCTTACATTCGTTGTTAATGGAGATGACTAGTGTTGTCTCACTTAAGGAATTTATTTTGTAAATACAGTAGAACTCCAATTATCCGAATCAATTGGGACCGGACCCCATTCGGATAATCGAAACTTCGGATAGTCGGATTTTTCAAAAAATGGGTCTATTTTAATTAATTATTGTATATATGCTGAAAATGCCTTCTTTTTCAAGAGATTTTTGGTGCTTTTCCACTTCAAGAATGAAAATTTCACCGTACCACTCGGTAAACAAAGCTGCAGTCATCCGAACTTTGGGTTGGTTTTTATAAAAGAGGGGAAGCCTTTTCGCAGTACGTTTCCGTCTAAGTTAAAAACGCGTTTCGGATAATCGGTGATTCGGATAATTGGAGTTCTACTGTAATCTGGGTATCAAATGATTTTTTTTTTGAAGGCATTCGGCCACGACGTTTTGAAGGTCTCATCCCGGTATTCGCGTGGAGTGATTTAGTGAAACCATGGAAAACCGAAACCGAATAACCGGGCGGGCATTCGAACCTATGTCATCCCGGATGCGATGACCTAACTTTGCCTCTCTCCCATTCAATGGACGCTGGCAACCCTCTTCTGCTGAAAGTGTTTTTATTTTATTTTTTCTAATTCAAAGGTTTTTACGAGTTTTTTTCGCGAGTTTCAGAGGCGTTGCATGGCAATTTTGCGCTAACTCCTTTTCAATGACTGCTGTTCCCAGGATGAAGAAGTCCATGTTATGGAAGAGGCGAAATAACCAAAGCTGTGGCGAAGGGTAGCATTAGTGACCATAAACTATGATTACGCATTTGTTAGATCGCGGCAAAGTGTTTAACTCATAGCATTAAACCTCCTTTAATTACAGTTTGGTGGCTGCTCTAATCAAGAACAGCATTCGTTTTACTGTGAATCCATATTTATTTCCACGTATGACCGTTTATGTGACTATTACACGGGAATACAATAATAATTAAAAGGCGGCGCAATCAAAGACGGGACCTGCACCGGCATCAGATTACCCTTCAAGTACTGTATCTACACATAATGTGCGGCCACAACATCAGCTGATGTAAAACTTCGCAGCGTTATTTTTTGCATGTTACAAAATAGCTGTACTGGGATTTTTTTTTTATATGTTTCGCTTTGAAGGATAATGTTTTTCTCACGAATAAGCCTTGTACTTTCCGCTCTTGAAAATGTAGTAGTCTACTATTTGTAGATGAGGTTATTTGCCATATAAAAAGATATCCTTCAGACTTTTCGTTATTTCGGGAATGCAATGGAGGTGACCTGTGATTTGGATTAGTGAAAGCAGAGAATTTCCACGTGGAGAGTTTGTCAAGAAAGTTATTTTGTCGCTTAAGAGAGAAGCGCTTTGATCTGGTATTCAATTCCTAATCACCAGACTGTGAAACAAATTCCTGGTTTAAATCTCAATCTTCTCCGCAGTGCGTATGGAGTGATGCGGACGCCAAGTCTGGCGCTACCAGTGTGTCTTTCGGAAGGGTAGGCCTAAGTGGGGCGTCAGCGAGTTTCATCTCATTTCATACAATACTCTGTAGTGAACACACACACTATCACAATCAACTCATAATAACTCATACGGACACACACTGGGCAGGCAACGGTCAGAGTCTTGTGGTTTAATTAATATAGTAATTAAGCAAGTAGTCCACCATAACGTTCAGTTTAAGATTTGTTTATTTTCAGAAAACTCGTCAGCGATATTATTCACATGCATAGATACAATCCACAGATACTACTAACACAATCTTTGGCAGTTGTAAAGTGAATCTGTATCAACTTAAACTAACTGTCCTGCTGATTTCTTTACATAGGCTCTATCGAAATTTTTGGAATTCTTCAAAGGCTTCCGCGCCATATTTCTCGAACATTAACAATTACTGAAACAATGAAACATATTAAAAACAATCAGAAATAGTACTTAATCATTTAACATCATTACAAAATGGTCAGAAATGGAAATTAAAAATACTTAAACACAAAATTATTTACAGCAATCATTTTAAACTGTAGAAAATTGTTCTGTAGGCATTGTAACTTGCATTAATACTTGGAATTACACACATTTAAGCAATTCTCTTGTACAATCCTGTTCTTAAACATATTAAATGGTCATTAAATAATTTCATTTCATAAAACAATGACTATATATACTGATTTACAA
This sequence comes from Vandiemenella viatica, assembly GCA_031002005.1. NCBI lineage: Eukaryota > Metazoa > Arthropoda > Insecta > Orthoptera > Morabidae > Vandiemenella > Vandiemenella viatica. Next base: position 40,177,167 of record CM061920.1, on the reverse strand, counting down.
GAAATTGCAAAACAAACATACCAGATCATATTCAAGCAAACTTTAGCTCACTACAGATACTTCATTAAATACAATCCTATTTTAAGTTCAGGTATGAGGGCTGTTACAACCTCTATTCATCTTCCCAAGAGAGGTCCCATGGAAGAGTACATTCTACAGGGTAACGGCTACACCCGAAATCGGACATGACATCATAAGAAGAAGCCTGTTTCATTAGCGAACGGTGAAAAGTGTTTTTAATATTCCCTGTGAGCTCTCAGATAAATTCGGATTACAATTGCTTTATTTGCTAGTGGTGCTGGTTGTTTACTGATACTTCGCGATTGTTTTTTTACTTTTGAAACAACTTTGCTCTGAATTACAATAAAACATTCTGCTTTCTATTTAAAAATTTAAGATTGTGTGTTTAACTGTTAATTACAAGTCTGATGAAAGTTAATTATAACACTCATACACTCTCATTAACACAAACACACACTCAAGAGAGAGGCCACAGGGAATGAAAGGAAATCGGCATGGCTTACATTAAGAAATTATTCTTTCATGCGAACAGAGTAGTTTACAGAAATGATGGTAAACAGAAATCTAGAGGTTCCGACAGGAAGTCGAGCATGGTTGTTCTAGAACGTGACCGTGATGAAGACAACGTCTAACAGATGCTGGAAATGAAATCAGATACGGTGAAGCATGGAATAGCTCAGTAGTGTCAGCTACCACAAAACGTAAAAGGCTCAAAATGGGGAACACTGGTAAGACAGTGACTAAAAGTTTGTGGAGATCCATAGATAACGGAAAAGCTGAGAGTTGGAGGGCATAAATGTGTGTGAGAAAAATGCAGCTCTTCATTCTGTGAAAATTTGATCACTTTATAGCTGAAATATCGTGGGGGTGACCCTCAGCAAGTGAACAAATTTAGCTTTTTCGGAAGTGGGTGAGAAAATTTAGAATAAAAGAGATAGGTTGCAACCACTCGCTATCACCCTTGTCTTAATGCTCAGAATGTTAGTAGCATGTAACGCAACTGAAAAATAGGACAGATAAAATCTGTTAGGATAGTTGTGAGGCGCAAATGGTACAGTAAGAAAGAGCTAAAATGAGAGTAAGGAATCATTGATAGTGACCGAAGGAAGCGAAATGGTACAAAGCGACACTGACAGGATCATAAAGCAAGACACAGAACTGCATTTTATACACAATGGATGCTCCAGTGATTAACTGCCCACGAAATCAAGTTAGTCGCTGATGTCACAGTCGGCCCATTGGAGATTCTCACTTGCAAGCTGGAGACCAAAGAATTAAACATTTTGCTCAGATAGGGAATAGGCGGGTAAGGTAATCATTTTTATTGCTAATTCTGTTCTTAGTGATATTACATCACATCAGACGTTGAGTTTTTGTACAGCTATTACGAGTTAGTTTCGACAATCCACTTAATTAATAATTAATTTCCTACCGTGAAAGGCGTGTAGTTTTCTTAGAAATTCATCGAAAGAACTCTGTTTTAAAGAATTATGTAGGTGCAACTTTATACATATATTGTGAAATGTATTTAAACAAGCGATAAATTCATGTTTTACAGCGCGTCGCATGTTGGAGATAAGATTAGAAGAAACCATTTGGACAATGAGAAGGCACTCTTTATCGCTGTCTGCAATGAGGAAACAGAACATATTTTGCGCGGAATTTCTTATCTGTTTAAATACCTTTTAGATCATCACGCCTTTACAACTGTTTTAACACGGAATGAGCAATCCAAAATTTCAGTCTGTTTTCCAGTTCTAGTTCTGCGTTTGTTCTGTGATGTGGCCTAGTTAATATCATTCGTCATCTTCAGTTGAAGATTTAATTAAATTCCAATGGTAATTCAGGGATAAAGCACCAAAGAAATGTATTAAAAATCAGATGACCAGCCCTGTTTTTTCTCTCTCTGTTTTCGATGTCCTCCTTTCTTGCCGGACTTAAGTAGTATGCAAATGTTTTAATTTAAACACATTTGTGCACACCATTTGTTTCGACCAAACCTTTAAACTGCGACCAATTAGAAAGATCATATAGTTGTGAATGATCCACAGGCAAACTTCAATATTGATAACAAAGTTTATTTGTAGGATAAACTATTTTTTTAAATTCTTGAGTGATTTGCAAAGTGAATCTGTTATAGTGTGTACAATTTAAACATATCGTCACAGAGAATAAAATTCCAACTCTGCCAACTCTTGGAAAATAAGTGAACTATGAGAACGATAGGTATGTATACCAATGTCTGAACAACCACTAAGTTTTTCTTTGTTGCATAGATTTTATGATGATTACAATACAAACTTATTAAAATCTGAAAGTTCTACGTTTCACTCATTTGAGGTACGTGAATTTTTCTATGTTTTTTTTTTTTTTAGACAGCTATTTAACTTAACAGAATATGATGTATCCTGTACAATAAACTATGCTGTAGGGTATTACTCTTTGTATTTTCCTTGAAATCCATTCGTTACTTTTTGCTTCACCTATGCACAAATAGAAAAAAAAAATTCTGGTTTTGGCCTCCGTATCACTGGGAAATTTGTGACTTATAGAGATAAAGAAGTATAGTATATGGAAACCAATACCATATACAATCAATAACTATTTTTTTTCTCTCTTTATGCCTAATCGACATCAATTTCATCACAGGCGAGAAAGAAAGGAAGCAGGGAACAGGGAAGGATTCCGGCATGGCCTTTTTGAAGAAAATATTCCGGAATTCGCCCTGAGTGATTTGGGGGAAATCATGGGAAAACCAAATGCGGATGGCCGAACGGGGATTAGAACCCGCGTCCTCTCAAACGCGAGGCCAGAGCGTTGACCGTTTACCACCTCTATGGCTAGTTTATTTTGTGACGCGCACACAGGTACAGAAAAATTTCAAAATTTACGGTTCTGATCTTTGTTTGATTGGGAAGAACGTTACTAATCTGGATGGAAGGAATCTTATATCCTACGAGTTACGAAAGCTTTCACTTTCTGAAGTTTATTCAAAATCTATCCATTAGTTTCTGTGTGACGCGTGGATAGGCAAACAGACAAATAAACAGAAAGACAGAATAAGAATAATTATTAATCTTTTTGAAATAAATTTTATGAACCATTACAACTTTTATAAGATTCTGTTATGTAGTATAGGTTCCCTACGCAGAGTAATAAAAAGTTAACATTATTTTTTAAATGAAAATCTTTTTGTTTAAATTCGTCGTCATCTCCAAAGGTATTCGTGTTTCACAATAATTTGCTTCGACGGTGACAAATGGATGATATTTTATATATCTTTTTTCCGAACTCGTGTAGTTACCCGAGTTGGTGAAGACACAAATCTTTCTCTCTAATTACAGTTCACTTCGCAGGTTGGGACGAGTGGCATAAGAGAGGGTCTCTCAAATCAGTGTTATGTTGTATACTTTGCATTGCTCTTCCCAAAAGTACAGACAATAAATGTACTATATCTCTGTCTTTCTCGGCAGTAATATATTATTGAATGTTTTTAACTCGGCTGTTTTGTTTTGTTCATGTGTATTAAAGCTGTGTTCTTCACTTTCCAATCCAGATGAGGAAAAATAAATATTTCAAAAATGTTTTTTATAGCTTCCCCGCCCAGTGAACGAAAGACGGAAATGTCTGAATATTTCAGTTCTGTCATAGCCTGATAACTTCTGAAACCTTTACTTCAGAAATTTTAGATTGAAGACTGTTTCATTCTTACTAACTTTCACGCAATTCTAATGTAGAACTCGGAAAATAATGAAGGGAAAAAAGTAATTATAGTAAATTTAGGGCAGGGAGTGAAGGAAAAGTGTTGTTTACATAATCTTCATGTGTATCGAATGAAATCTGGCAGTTGACTGACTCTTATTGCGTTTGGATTAGTATGGAATTTTTTTCCTTAATTTATTGGTTCTACTAATATGTAGTATTCCAAAGATTGCGTGGAAACTACAGCGATGTGTCTGCAGGTTTTGATATTCGAAAAATAACTGAATGAATTATTTTAAAATTTTATACTTCAGATAAAATTTTCTGAAAAAAAAACATACGTATCATTCGATAAAGAATTTTATGAATCATATAATAAATTTGCAGTGAAAACAATTTTTTGAGAATTTTTGAGATCCACTATAATTTGTTTCGAGTATTATTTTTTATTTGATATATATTACCATTGTAAAGACAATTTCGCAAAACAAACAATGAACTCAGATTTATTATTTCAAAAAATACGAGAAAGTTTTGACAAAAATTTTTTTGTAGTTAATTCAGTCTACTACACAGTATAACAAATGCGCAGAAGCCTGGGCGAGCGAGAATAAGTTGCCTTTGACGGCTTCTTTTATTTAGGCCCTACCTTTTATAATCTGAGCACTGTATCTCAACAAGTGATTTGACATATGCGTTTTGCAGCTTACGGTCAACCTGCCCATTACAGTAATCTGTGCAGACCATTCAGTCTCGTTCTCATTTAGGTTTATTTTGATCTTATTACTGTTTGATCGTACTGCTGTGCTTTTCGAATCTCGCTGAAATATCTGTTGTAAACTTTTGTACAGTTGTGTCTATCACTATCAGGTTCATCTTGTTAGTTTGAAACAGAGCGCTGAATGCATGCAGCATGATGTGAAGGTGGCGATACGTGTGTGTTTACCCGACAGAACTTCTGACCCGGAGGGAACCAATGAGTTGGACGGTTATCTGTCGGAAGCCGTGGAAAGTTTGCCGATGTCGGTTCCGTTCTGCCCCAGATAGCGCTGTCCACTGACGTCACCGTGTTTGTCCTCAGTGTTTCCCCTGTATACTCCGCGTTATCTCCACAGTCACGGCCATCCACGCGACAGAGCCACGGAGACGCAGCGTCTGTGCCGACACAACAACTTTACACAAACTCACACATTTTCCTGTGAAAGTTAGACAGCTAGTATGTGAAGGTGCAGCTACCCTGAAGTCATCATATAGCACAGTGCTAAATGTGTATCAAGAACGTTTAACAACTAAGCCGTCAAAGATTCGTTCATTACTAAGAGATGCCATAGCAGGATGATTAGAATGGGTAAAGCAAAGAGGCTTTTTTTGGCTTTACGCCTCGTCAACATCAAGGTAGGTAATTAGAGGCGGGAGTCTAGAGTGATTTTGTACAACCACGAAAAACCTAAATCTCGATGACCGAACGGGGATTCGAAAATGCGTACTCACGAATGCCAGGCTAGAGTGTTACCACTGAACAACCAGTCTCACATCTACAAACCGTTTCTGGTTTGATTAACTCTACCAAAACTTTGTATTGGCTCCAACGCGGAGCTAGTGCTGACACTAGCATAGTTGACTCCATTGCCGAAGTGAGGAAGTGTTTAGAAAAAAATTGAAAAAGACTAATTGTTGAAACGGGTACGTTACAGCATTTGAGTAGCTCTGGCCTCACTGGGTTGCTACGTTAGAGCACAAAATTTAGCAGAGCCTTGAATTCTGTATCGTAACGTATTTTCTGGATAAATGCGGCATTCAATGATTCTTCCTAAGTAACACGTTGATGGATCATATTGCTGTCAATAGACATGTGTTTCAATTATTTTCCGTGGAAGTAGATTGAGTATGTATTGTTGTACTACGTGGTAGAAATGAGTTTGGGTGATGTGTTAGCTAAATGATGATGTCACCTTTATGTAACTGTGCTTATCATTAGGTATCCTTGGCTTATGATGGATTGGGACACCGTAATGACAGCTGGTTGGAGTCCTGCCGGGGAAGAAATTTTCACCATCAGGCTTAGCCGCCGGGGTAAGAGAGGCGGTGGAGTGTTATTCCCAGGCACCAAATGGTGAGCCAAAGTCCTGGGTTATATCCCACACCTCTCCGCAGTGCGTATGAAGTGAGGGCAGTCGACACTGTTGAAGGTGACTCCTCCTACGGATCGGCACGTTAAGCCTGGCGGTACATTTTACGGTACATTTTATGTCTTTCGGAAGAGCAGGCCTAAATAGACCGGCACCAAGTTGCACCCTATTTCTGATCCACCAGGGAACGAAGATAAGTCTCGATTACCGCCTTTAAAAATAAAATAAAATAATAATAATAATGATAATAATAGGTTTTATGTAGCATAAATTGACGGTACGAGGCATAACATGGTGAAAATGTTCTGTACCATGGATTTTAAGCAATAAAGGAAAAGTCATGATGTGGAAATATTGGTAGTAAACACACCTAAGAGTTTCTCTCGTGGTTTTCTTTGTTCCAGTATATTTTACGGTGGAGCTCATTCGGTATAGCGTACTATTTCGGCGTGGAATACCGGAGTTCGATTCCAAATAAAGCGGGGGTGTTTTCTTGGAATCTTAAGCACCGGAGTAGCTTATAACAGCATTTAGAACCAGCCCTTTTATGAAGTGTTGTTTTTAGAATTATATATAGCAAGCTAGGAGTTGATTAATTATTTATTTCTATATTTTTTGTGTAATTAATTGTGAATTTGTGTATATTCATCACGTATATGAACGACAGTATTATGTATGAAACATTACTTAAAAGTTTGTAACTATAACTGTCGATGCGAGCCACAATGTTTGGAGGACAATTCTCAATGGTTTGGACTGGTTTATGTAAATAAATTTGTGTGTAAATGGATACCTATCAATACCTTTAATTTTCATTTTCGTGTATTTCATGATGATTGTGAATGATTTTGCATTAATTCTGATTGTTTTAATGTGGCTTTGATTTTCGCCCTTCGAGAAGCATCGATCGGCTTTCTCTGTGTTATTCGGGATTTTTCTGTAGCGTCTATATAAATGAGCGGTAGAGATGAGTTGTCAGTCATTGTGAGAATTTTGATTTGTGAGTTTAATCGCTGGAATATTTGTATGTTTGTGCTTTAGTGTCTTTGGAGAAGTGCAAATGTCTAATATTACCTAAGAAATCACGGGGGGGGGAATATTAAGTGAAAAGCGATTTGGAGAACTATTGGATTCAGTGAAGAACCTCAGTAATCTTTGGGGGAAGGTAAAATCCCCTAGCGACCTCCAACAGTGAACTGTAAATTGGAGAACAAAGTGAGTAAGAGAAATCATAATTAATTGATGACGGGTCAAATTGGTTAATTAACGAGGATCCCATCAAGTTCCTCAGCCGCATTTAGGCTGTTATACAATGAGTAGGCTACTCGTGAGGGAGATAATGAATGGCCTTTGCACAGCAATAATCTTCCCGTCGGCAATAATTGAAATGAGAGTACTCTATCTCCGTGAATCCCGCGACAAGTAGTTGTAGGATTCCTCCAACTTAACCTCACATTTTACAATTTTTCTCTCTCACTACTGGTGTGCGCAGTACATATAGCAACTGTTTTGCTGGTGCGTCCCGGCAGGACGATTGAAGCAGTCGAGTCACGGTCGACAAGACGCGAGGTTCAAGTTCGAGAGGTCGACAGCTGTGGCCCCGCTGCATGGGAACACGAGGCTCGCTGCACGCACTATCAGATCAAGCGACCAGCCGTCTGCCACTCAACTCCGGCTGAGGACGTAACCGTTTCTTTATTTTTATGGCATTTTGGTACAAGGTTTCTTACCTTCGTACTAACATCTTCCTTCATTGCTTTTAACGAAGGTGCAGCTTTAGTTGACTTACTTGTGGCGTACCCGCTTTGGATATAGCTGTGTGATTGAAACTAAGATTTGATTGAATTTTATAGTATCCTTATACCTGTGAACAAAACATAATTTTTTAAAGATACGTCTGCTGTGATAAGAATAGTAATGTGTTTGTCCAGTGGAAAGGACTAATTTTATTCTCCTCTTCGGTCATCAAGGACCACGTGAGCAGACAGGTGGCCATTCTGAATTATGAAGGGGTGGGAGGGGGCAGCCAACATGTCTGCCGGAAACAGGCTATGAATGGCAATTAGGAAGGTCTGTAAACAGGGACCTGGGATCGTGTCCGGTCCCGTTGTAACTCCCCGACCCAGTGTGCAGCATCTCAGCGCACTGATCCACACTGGTGGATTTTATTTTAATTATTTTAGGTTAGTTGTTGGATCTAAGCAGTGGCGGATCTAGGAATTTTCCGAGAGGGGGCAAAATCCAAGAGATTGCGGCCCCTTTGAACATTATTTTGCCATCCCCACTGTCGCTACCTCATGAGTCGCCGCCGCCCTTATTATCGCCAGTAGTGAAAAGTTGCCGCGATGTAGATTTTCCGACCTTCAAACGCGATTTTGCCGTCCCCCTGAAATTGCCACCCGGGGCAAGCGCACCTGTTTGACCACCCATAGATCCGGCACTGGATTTAAGACTTCAAGATTGCACATTGCAGAATAATTAATTCAAATGACTACTAAAATCTTTTCTGTCCATTTCAACTTTTACTACAAATAGAAAACATTGTGAAGTGGCATGTATACAAACACACGTTTGCTTCAATGGCAGCAACAAGAAGTACGAGACAGAGATCACTGGAAGAGGATGTCCAACAACAACAAAATAACGGGGGTTAAAACGAATAAATGAATAAGTGCTGAATATTCGAATTATCTTTTCAGGTAAGCTTAATTTCTTTGGGAAAATTTCTCAAAATAATCAACCTATTACATCAATTTACCGCGAATTGAGAATGGAACTATTCTGAATTTTACCTGCGCGATTGACTTCTGAAGATTTCTGGTTCTAGTTTGCTCAAGGTTCTGACGCTTTGCTTACTATGTCTGCGGAGACTTCTTGATCAGCACCTGCTCGCACGGCACGGTGTTGTGGACGAGATATCATGCTGTCGCTCTCATGTTGACCCCTCAGAGCTGCTCTTGCCAGAATCATCTCATGAGGAGGTAACACCAGCGCTTGATAGAGTGAGCCCTGACAGCCGGCGCAGAAGTGACTCTTTGTTATCGCCCGAGAGGAGATGAGTGTCCTCCCTCGGTTTTTTCCTTGGTGAACTGATTCTTCTTCATCATGACGGAATTTCACCAGACTTGACATTGTCCAAAATATCTTAACGAAAACGAGAAAAATATCATAGATCGCTACATTGAAAGATGTATTGAATTAAATTTCGTTGTCAAACTAAAGACGTTATAAGTAGCGTTCGGATCTTTATGAACATAAAATTAGAGAAATATGCATGAAAACATGTCCTTAAAAACGGGTAAATATGACCTAAAATTGACAAAATATGATCAAAAATTTAAATTTACTGTATATAAAAACAGACTCAATTATTAATCATTTATTTTATCTAGTAGAGTCGCTTTCATGTAGACAGCATAATTAGCTTTTTGCACTCATTGCACCATTGGGAAATTAAATTTTAAATCGCTTTGTTCAAGTCACTTTAATTTCACGTAATTTACAGAAAAGAACTCTTTCGCTTGTAGACCTACTAAAATACTCCTCACCAATTTTCGTCATGTAACTCCGTAACTTTGCACTTTCAGAAAATTTTGTTTCCTTCATAGCCCTGCTCACTGATCCTCTGCAGATTTAACACTGACTTACGATTGTGTAACATAACCGTTGAAATTACGGATATAATTTTAGTATAAATTGTGATCTGAGAAGTAAATGTAATGTCTTTGGTGTTGAGCGATTACTTAGCGCGCTTTGAAACAGTCTTGTATTGGCGACGGTAGAGTAAGCTACGGCCAGCGAGAGCTTATATGCCGCGGCCGGGAGCGTGTGTGTGTGTGTGTCGCTTGACCGAGGCTCAGAGTTGTAAGACATTGTGTGGACATTCTGGAGGTATTTTTTTGGACTATGAAGGTTATTTTGAATGAACTGGTTTCACGTAAACTGTGTATGTTGAACTGCTATTGATTTGGTTCACGTCGATTGTGTGATAATTAAGTACGGGGCTTGTACTGAATGTTACAGTCCTTGATTATCCTCGAACCTGCATTCTTTGGAGAAGAAGTTTAGTTTTTAAGTATCTGCTGGCTTGCTTGGATATTTGTAGTTTCGGAGGAATAAATGTGAGTGAACTGTGAAAGCTGAAATGCGGTGTATTTCTCAGTGCTTTCTTACTTGTTTCTCTGACTACAATTCTAGCTTGTCTAACTAGTAAAGATCAGCAGATTGGCGACCGCACGGCTGACCGAACTTTTTATTTATAAGTGTTAATTCATAATTAAATCTAAAAGCCCCAACAAGTACTACGCCAAGACGACTGTGAGCTTGCAATTGTTTTACAAGGTACAGGCGACAGTAAGGCATTGATTGACGCGGCTCAACACAAGCATGCTGCTGTCCAGATTAAAAGGCGGGCGGAACATGTATATAGAATGACAATAATGTATAACTTTAATTCTTGACTGTTGATATGTGACCAATACACTTACAATTGTTCCCTCCAATGTATAATAGGACTGCAGGTCTGTGAACAATTATCTCAATTTCTTCTCATCATCTATAACTTCTAGTGAATTCCTGGTACTATTAAAAAATTACCAGACTTCTTCTCGAAATATGACCATGTGGCCACAAATATTATCGTAATATGACCAAAACTAAGGAAATGGCCTACATATGCATTTATACGCTATATAAAATACATTTAAATACAATCAGAAACGTTCAATAAGCGTTTAAATCAGGATTACAGCTCAAAAATAAGACGGGTAAAAAATATGACTTGTCCTAAAGATCCGAACCTTAGTTATAAGTGTGCTGTACCAAAACTAGGAACATCAAATAAATAGGTGGCGCTTTTTTAGAAAAGAAGCCTGCTATGATATGAATGAAATGAGTTTCGGTGTTACTATTTACGCGCAGTTCAAGTCATAGTTTTCTCTTTTAGAGACCCAGCTTGCAGTGTAAGCTGCAACGCTTGGACCTCGCATTCGGGAAGACGCAGGCTCGAGTCCCCGTCCGACAATCCAGACTTTGGTTTTCCATCGTTTTCCGAAATCACTTCCTACGACACGAACTTTTTATATCTGAAACAGTTACATGTAGGGCTATGTTGAAACTTAATTGCACATGTAAGTTGTCGCGCGAACTCGGAGGATGGCCCCTGCGCGGGTAGACGTCCTGGCACGACGCTGTGCTGCGTGGTTATCTTATCTCTGGCGGAGCGTAATTGCCGTCGCATTCCTGAGCGCTCGTGCCTCTGGCTGAATTAGCGTGTGCTCATAGAGAAAACAAAGGTCCTCTTCTTCCTCTGGCCAGGCAGTAAAACCCTCCACGGTTAGCGTGTGTGTTTCAGACACAAGCACTTTACGCTTACAATGAGACTTTCCATTTCTTTTGTGTCCTTTGTGTAATCTGTAGTCATGCAGTTCTATAGTTAGAATCTTATTTTCCCTTGCGCGCTGGTGGGATATGATGTTTGTTTTTTCATAAATAACGCATTTTTACCAACACCTATTGCACCATTGTAAAGAATATATTTCAAATGATGTTTTATGTATCGAACTAAATTATTAATTTGATCGCCTGAAGCAAAAGCTTTAGGAGTATATTAAGACGGCACAACAAGTTTATCTAAGCTATAGAAACGATTATTACTATTTAAAAAGTATTTAGTTATGTACAATTGCAGCCCTTTGCTATTTTGTAGTGAACTAAAGAAACAAATAGCATTTTCGGTAACTCGTCTCTATATATTATTCATAATGAAATAGTAGAAAAATTGTATCTGTACATACGATTTAATTCAAAAAGAGTAGTTGCAGGGTACAATATGCATGAAAGATATGGGAAAACTGTAAAATTTGGAATTTTTGTCTCTTTGTCTTTTTGTTAGTCCGTCTGTTTATCCACGCATTACGCAACAGCTAACGGACTGATTTTAACGAAACTACGCGTAGTTATAGCTATGCCATTGTTAGTAACATAAGGTAATTTTTATTTAGATTAGTAACATAATTCTCAATTACACAGAAATCTAACTCGTAAGTTTTGAAATTTTTACTGTCCTCTCATCACGCAAAAACTAATGAACAAAACTGCGCACATTGATAGATTATATCATAGGTTAACATACATTATACTTTTTATCCCGATAATTCCAAAACTAAAATTTTTGAATATTATGTCTTTCAGTCTTTGCGTCACTCAAAAGCTAAAGAACTTATTTGACCTAAATTTCACATAGTAATAGCTAATGTCAACATTAGCGTTTAGTATATAGATTAGTAACATAGTTCTTGACGACACAAAGGCCAATGCCGTAAATTTTGAAATCTTTGTCTGTGCTTGCGCACCTCATGGCAGAACTAATGAATGGATTTCAGCGAAACTACACATATTGATAACGTACGTCATCAGTAACTTGTAGAACTTTTTATATCGATTAGTATCATATTTAAACTAGGCCAAAATTGTAAATTTAGTAATTTGTGTGTGTCTGAGCAAGGATCGAGCAAAAACAGATTATTTCAACGAAACTGAACATAGTGATGGCTTATGTCACGTTAGTGATAGCTCACGTTGTATTTCGGTCTGTCATCCACAAGTGGAGAAACCTAAACCGCGTATGATAATTCAGTTTATCTGTATTAGAATATTTAATATTGTCTGTCTCAGGGCTTATCGCAGTGGATATGCTTACCACAATTCAAGTCCAATGCATCATCAATCATCCAAGTATAGAATCAAGAGTGCAATATCGCCCTCCTTCTTGGCATTCGGGAGGATGAGGACTCAAATCCTCTTCATGCCGTGGTTTTTCGAGGTCCCCCCAGGAGAATGGTGGGATGGTTCCTTTTATAGGCCACGGCCGAATTCCTTCCCTGAGTTCATGAGACCCTACAACAGCCCACCTTCCAGACTTCACCTGGGAGGATTGATACATAAAAAAAAAATCATTCAAGTAATTTTGGAATAGGCACCGGCACTTAGTAATACTTAATGATTAATTCTTTCTTGTGCATTGTTAATGTTATGTTGCAAAATCATGTATGTTAATTTTTTCTATTCTCAAGCCATATTTTGATCATATTTAATCGTTTTTTATTCATCAGAAATTTTGTGCCAAAATTTGGTGAATTAATGATGGTAGTCGAAGTAAAAAAACTACCTCGAGAGTGTCAGATGTTAACCCGTTATCTGAGGCAATTAATTAATTATTTAAGGCTTGCTACGACACGTGGCTTCCTACGCCCGCTCAGCCTGCCATCCAATGAGTACCGCGGAGAAACTCCACGGGAAGGTAAAGAATGCCCGGAGCGTGGAGCATGCCTTCTAGTGTTGAATGTTGTAATGGGAATCCTGCGGGAAGTGGCAGGAGCCGTAGGAATCCCGTATCCTTTACCTTCTACAACACGTGGCCTCAGACATGATTAACAACACGCCGCGAGCTGGGAGGACGAAAAATGCTTCTATCTCATCTCGGCAATTAAAACATAAGCAAGCCTTGAAGATATCATTGATTCAGTTGCATATAATAATAATCACGTACTCTTGAACGCAGCACTGTATATAACCCAATTTATTCTTAGCATTCGACGGATAATCGCTCAGCGTCACAATATCCCACAAACAACTGATGTGGTTGAAATACGAACTTAAGCTGCATTTTTTTTGTAAATAAATCCGTCGAAAACAACTGGTTTGGTGAATTTGGTTTTTTATTTAATTCCCTAGACGCGTTTCGCCCTTGTGGTGTAGGGCATCTTCAGTGGAGATATAGTGGTATTCCTTTACATGTCGGTCTGGAACAGCACTTCACACACTTTCACATAACTGTTCATTACAGTTTTCTTTAAACTATTGTTACACTAGTTGATTTTTCTGTTGCACTTGTTCTTAATGTTAATCTTTTCTGTTTATTTACACATGTGAGTTACACACGGTTTGTTTTGATACTGCATTTAACCCTAAAGGTTCGCTCTGAAAAATTCTGTTTATTTTTAAGGGACTTAGAAGTATTAATAGAAGAATCAAAGACGCAGAAAGATAACGTGGCTATGTAGTAAATGTGTTCTCTGACGGTGAGGAATTTGTAAGGCGATTCTTGGCCTTCATTAAACTGCGCAGAATGTTTCCTACTACAAGTATAACGATGGGAACAATCAGCTAAATAAAATTTGACAGGGACAGCCTGTCGTACAGAGGATTGGTTGGCCAGACGGCGACCTTTGTGTGTGGTAAGTGCTTTGACCCGGGAGTGCGCTGGATGCAGACAGACGCGGCCTTGAGTGCGGACCGAGTCCCTAAATCAATTAGCGCAGTCGAGATAGCAGGCGCCACTCAGAGTGAAAAACTGCGCCGCCCATATCCATCACGCCCTGCTAATTATAGCCCAGCGCGCCTTATCAGGGGGACACCGACTATATTTAAACAACGCTACCCTATGTGCCCCTTCAAGAGACGCTGCTACACAATTTACGCATGACTCAGTGTTTTTGCAGATGAAGAATTGTAGGTTTGTGGCATGCTTTTTTATTATATGTTTTGCCCAGCCGTTTTAAGTTAAGCCTACAAATATCCTCAGATGCCAGGTACTTATTTCTAGTTCATATCTAGGTGCAATGTTGGTTGTTGTAGCTTTATAAGGTGATTGCAATCTAAATAAACTACTGATTATTGGTATCGGAGTATATTCTTCTTTTGCTATAGACTTCCAGCAAAGATGGTCGCCTCTGTAAAACTTACACTTGGCACAGAAATAAACTTTGTATTTCTTGAAAGTTAATTATTTTTATTTATCTCCTCACAACGGTTTCGCCGATACTAACAACAAATTCTGACCGTGTTAAAATATACCTGGACAACGTTCCGATCCGAAAGATTACAAGGTCCAGCAGGATCAATCAGTTCACTTTCATCTAAGCAGTTATTACTCCAAACATCTAAATCTCACTGTTCAATTATATCAATTTCACTCCATACTTTTTTTCTTCTTTCGACTTAACATTCAACTGTGACGTTTGTTCAATCAAAATTGCCTTCTTTTTTCTCTTTAATTTCGTTCATAACATTACTTAAGCCATCTTTAACAACAATAACCCTCCCCGAAAGATACTGTATATCTAAATGTATGAATCTAAGCAAATTATCGCTATCTTATCTGTTACTCTTTTCCCTGATAATTGTATACATGTTTATTTTCTTAACTAGCATCCACTATTATTTACACAATTAAAATTATGGCTATCATTTATAAAATTATATTTCCGTCTAAATTTGTGGATCTCTTTCGAAAATCTCTCGTTAGTGCCATTTTAAGGGCTTACTGGGCAACAATCTATAAAGATCACTGAACACGTGGCCGCGAATCGTTTGGGTACCTCTGAGGTGAAGTTAAGTAACTTTATTTTAAAAATCTTTGCCTAAAATCGAAAAATAAAATTAGTTCCTTCGTAATATCTTATATAAGTACGTGGTTGTCCATAAACTCAGTTAATTAAAATGACTCGTTAACTTGAAGTAAAAAAGATTGAATTTATAATGTGTACTCTTAATTGTAAAAAAAAAATAATAATTTCACCTAACAAAATATGCCCATGGAGAACATATTTCTTGATCATCTGTTTGATTGAACTTAAATAACAATGTATAGACACCCAACTAGGCTCTTTCTACTGCGTGTGGTCTACTATCAGCAAAAGAGGATAAAGCAATTGGAGTTTTTGTGAGAAACTTATACAATAAGCACGAAATGCGGAGTTCCAAAGAATAATGCAAAGAGAATATTTCTATTCGTTATTCTAATGATTGATCGTGTTAATGGTTTACAGACAAAACTTACTTTGTTTACAGGTGACATGACCGTATATAATGGGGTCAAGAGTGGAGGATGACACGGACAGGATATCTAGCATGGAACGATGATAAATGCACGAAATATTCAGCTCATTAGGACACTTATAAAAAAAATAGGTTGTTTATGATTATAGGGCGAGGAAGCAATTGCTTGTCAACGACTTGAAATATAAATATCTTAGCATAACATTTGATAATAAACTCAACTGATTAGGACACATTGGTCCAGGTAGTAAGAAAATGTTTCAAAATCCTTTATTTATTGAGAGATGTACCAGAGGAGTTGGGGAATTGGGTTACAGATATTCGCTCAGACCATTGTTTGAATGTGGTGGTGTAGTACTGTATCAACATTTCGCGTATGAAATACAGGAGTTGCAGGGGGCAGAAAGAAGGGCTACTATATTTATCTTTGGAAGTTATCGTAGAACACAATCAGTAACTAATACGATAAAAGAGGTGGACTGGGATTCATCGGAAGATAGTAGGATAGTAGGAGGATGAAGAAAGTGTTGGAATTGTACAAGGTGTATACTGATGATGAGGCGTGGATGGATATTTGTAGAAGAATTAGGTATAGTATCTGTAGGGGAAAAGTACCAGGACCAAAAGCTGGCACTCGATTTCTAGCATAAGGGGGTGTGAAACTTTTCTTTTGTATATAAGATAATGAGGGACAGTAATAAATTACCAACAGAAATGTTGAATAGTATACCAATAACACTAAAAGACTATTATATCAAAATTCGTAATGGGAAAAAATAGGTGAGTGAGGAAATCGCTGTTAAGATAAAAAAAATAAAAAATTGGAAAACAGGTTTGTGAAAAAAATTCCATTGAGGCATATGTCTCATGGCAACTAGATTAAATTAAAAAACCGTCATGGAAAATTTTTATTAATATGGTCCACACGTGAACCGCGGATGTAATTTTTAACAGTGACCATTTAATTGTTTCCCTTCGCTGATATTCAGCGCGAATTATTAAATATTCACACAAAATTATTTGCTAACAAGTTTAAATTTTTAGTCCAAAAGAAAGCTTTGCATGTAAACTATAAATTTTATTTGCTTTAAATTGCGGTCATGCAGTTCTCTGGTTAATGCATCCACTCTTCGAGAGATCGATTCTTCGTGGAATGTTAAAGGAAACTTCACCTCTGGCAAAACAGGTAGTAAGGCTATGTATTTTCTTTATTTGTTCACATCTAAGGAGATCCAAAATTGGTATTAGCTACAGGATCCCGCAATCAACGAGACAAATATGCACTTGACAAAAATCTTCTTGCTTCTAAGCAGCGTGATTCTTCGGGATACTGAATAGCTTCCTTGAATCTGAGTGACGTTCTCTTTGTAATACAGGCATGCAGATGGTCGATATGTTACGAGACTGTCCACTCCCGCCTGTATAGCTGGCTGGAGAGGCAGAATGCCAGCGATGCGATGTAGTGAGTCACAGCGGAGGAATTCAGCGGTCGAACACTACCATCGATCGCTCGCACAGATTGCGATCTTCATTTTGGTCGGTGTTGATGTCAAGGACCAAGATCGATGGCCTGAGACGGCGTTTTAAGCGGTATAATTCAGAGGTGCAATCAATCATTTAGCATGTTTCTTATTTATATTTCACGCGCGCCGCCCTGTGATGTGAAAAATGGATCTCGTCGCCGAGTTTTAGTTCTCTAATTGGTACCCGTTATACGACTGGTTTAGTTGTCACTCGAAATCAATGATCGATATCTTCAGACAGCTTGCGAGTCCTGATGGATGGTTAGAGAGAGAAGAAGAGCTGTCGAAATTGTATTATTGTCAGCTGGTCTCTATGCATGGACTAATGACATTTGTTAATTTAGGGAAATCCAATTCATTGTTACGTTTTTCCCTTCATTTATGAAGAGAACCTTTATAATGGGTTCAGAATTATTTTTGTGAACAGTAAGCGTTTGTTAAAGCATTTATTAGTGAGCTCAGCTAATGATTACCGCCCAGTAATATGAGACAATGAATGGTTGTTTCTACCGATATTAGTTGCGATTTATTTATTTATTTCCAATCCATGTAGATATTTTCTTATATCCTCTGTCCAGAGATATCGCTGTTGTAGTAAAGTATGAAATATGTTCTACATTACATTATTTTTAAGGTTATGACTGTTATTTGATAAGAATTGTATTTTGCTGAGTAACGAAATGAACTGCCAGAACAGCATTCAACCCATTATTTTAGATGGGCTTGGAGGTTATGTTTATTCGATGTATTTTTCACTGTTATAGTAAGTTCCAAGAAATAAATTGTAAAAACTCTTCATTCAATCCGTAATTTTGAAAGGCTTACATGTTAATCCATTGATAAACATCGACATAAAATCTTATTTGTTCACTCAGAAATTTTCATCATTCACTTATAAATGTTTTATTTCGCTTTCAAACAATGGACATTTGTCTAAGATCAATTATGTAGTTGAACCACTGTAACAAATGTTACGAAAATAGCTTGACTTCTATATTTACTTCTTCTCGTAACAATGTTTCTACCTTTGTTAATTAATATATTTTTTTTAAACACTCTTAGAAAGACAAAACACATCCAACGTCTCTGTCTGTTATATGTTGATGGTAAACTGAACCTAATAATCGAATAGCTTCCTGTAACATTATATTTATAGTAAAGTACATCTAACCTACCTGAAAAAAAAAATTGTAAAGGCATAACTCACAGTCTATATCTTACAAGTTCTATTTTGCATTTATAAATATTGTTTGAGAGTTTTTTTTAAGTTTAAAGTTTTCCATTTTATTTGTTCCTGCTACAGTACATTTTATATGATCAACAACTAATTAATCTACTGTCCGTAATTATGTGAGAATGGACTTGTCCTAAAACGTCCGTAGTTCCAGTTTTTTTACTAACGTCGAGTCTAGTCACATTGCAAGTGAGCCAAGTTGTGACAGAGAAACTAATTGAAAAGTACTACACCCTTATAAGAACATTTATAAAGAGTTTTCACTGTTCTATCTTAGTTAAGAGTAATTCACCAAGCCTGGTGGGTGAGCGGTTAACGCTATGGCCTCGCATTCGGGAGGACGCCGGTTCGAATCCACGTCCGGGTATCCAGATTTGGGTTTTCCATGATTTCCCCAAATCACTCCAGGCGAATGCCGGGATGCTTCCTTTAAAAGGCCGTGGCCAAATTCCTTCCCGTTCCTTGTCCCCAGTCCTTTCCGATCTCTAATGACCTCAACGTCGACGAAGCCTAAAGCCCTAAGAAAAAAAGTAATTGGCAACAACGTTTTGAATTGTGCAGTTTAATTTCATCCCGTCATGGCTGGCAGCAACCCGACATTAAGTAGAGACGCTTGATTCATTGGCCGGATCCCACAGGAATGTATGAAGAGTGTGGTCTGTAATGTGAGGCCATAGGCAGTCGTGATAAATTTAAGTAATTTCTGTTAATCTGTAGTTTCTACATATTTCTTTCTTTCTTTTTACTTATACCCAATGGTGATCAATCACATTTTAATACTCTTAAAAAGACAAAACACATCATAGATATTGTTTGTGTTTAAACCATATCTTGATAGTAAACTGTTACAATCAAGGGAATATTCGCTTTTATTAATACAATTCATTCATTGCATCATTTCAAAGCCCCATTACCAACTGTAAACGAAAGAGCCGTATTTACAGTCTCACAGTAACTTGTACCCGATACCGTTGTACGAACTTCAGTGGTGTTTCATTCTACAGCCGAGTGATTAATGCGAATGGCTGTTTAATGTGATAGTGTACACATATTTGCCCTTGCTTACGTATCGCCTCTACCATGAGTTAGTTATTCACCGAAATACCGTAAACTGTGTTTGCTTTCTTGTGTTCGCGTGGTCCTCCTGCATTCATCTGTGGTAACTGACGGGTTATTTTCCCTATCCTTCCTTATTTTCGTTGCCTAACGGCAGTTTTATTGCTTCTGTTACCCGAATTACTGTTTTAACATTAATCATTCACTATTAAAGGAACTAGACATGTACGCAAAATCCGTTATTCTTCCTGCCTCAACGGAATAGTTCCAGTTAACTCTACAGTACATCCAGAAAAAGTCAGAATATTTTTTGTAACATGAAAGACTGAAACAAAGATTTTATAGCTCATATATTCCATTTTGCTACCGCAATACTGGCTACCTGAGGTTATTAAGGCTCCACTACGTATCTGTAGAGACTCAAATCAACGTAGGAAATTACCGCCTTAATGACATACAGGTTGGGGTGCAATTAAGACAAGACTGGGATTCGAAACTGCATTCCCTCGATTCTCAGTAGAGCAGCCTGTCAGGTTTGATGTAAATGAACTGTATGTTCAACACACTCTCCTCGTCATTTAAAAGCATGGATTGTTTCGTAGGCGGAGAAAAATTGTTGAGGAAACTACCAGAACTGCTAAATAACAGCCCTTGTTTTCTCCATGTATTCTACGACAGAAAATATGTAAATGTACAACGTAAGCCTCAGTCGCAAACCGAGAGTGGTGGTGTAACGGCTAGCGTTCTGGCTCCGCATTCGGGAGGACGGCGGTTCGAATCCCCGTCCGGGCATCCAGATTTGGGTTTTCAATAGTTTCCCAAATCACTCCAGGCAAATGCCGGGATGCTTCCTTCAAAAGACCATGGCCGAATTCCTTTCCCCACAATTCTTTCCTGTCTCTAAAGACCTCGCTGTTAGAGAGACGTTAAACGTACAAAAAAAAAAAAAAAACCTCAGTCGCAAATGCCATGGTACTGATTCAAATGTTGACAGTGCTATGTAAAACGAAGTAAGCATGAGATTCTAGTAACACTTTTTTTTTTTATCTATCTATCGCGGAAAATTGTTGACCTGTTTGGTTGAACAACAGATGCAGCAAGGTGTGGATAGTGTAACGTCTGTTTGTGACGTTATTAAAATTAGAATAAAATAATGAGATGCATTAATTAATAAGTTAATTTGCAAAATTAATCCCGGGTAGGCGCCAAGAATGGAAGTGTTCTCTATCCGAGAGAAGCGACATTCCAATTCTGAAATACTTTTAATCAAAGCAATTGTAATTTTAAAATACCATTAAAAAACACAAATCTTCATCTGATCAAATGATATACTGGTACATTGGAAAGGAAGTTATTGAAAGCAGGGTTTACAACACCTATTATTTTCTTTGAATATAAAATTGATTGGCTTATTGAACAGAACTGAACATTAAAAGTTTCTTTTGAACAATTTAGAGCATGATTCAAGTCTCAGATCGTTGCCTAGGGTTGAATGACGCAAGAGTGTCTATACATCGTCGGCGTTCTTTACCGTAGCAGATGACGTGCAGATAAAACAGAGTCTCATAGACCCTGTTGATCAGCTGGGCGAAGGTCACTTGGCGAGGTAGCTCCCCGCAGGTAGTCACCTCTCCGGCAATCTCCCGTGGTGCGCCGGTGTGGATTGTTTGCTGGCCAGAAACAGAATATAGTCTCTCCCGCGTGTTCGCTCCGTTGAAAACTTGCAGGCTCCCCAGTTTTAGCAGGCACGGGAAATTTCAGCGAGTCGCAGCGTTTGGCGGGTCGTCCACCATCTCCATTGGCGCTCCTCATGCAACATAAAAAACTTATGGTTTCTAAAAGTTCGTAACACATTGTTTGATTCGCTGGTTCCCAACAGAGGTGTTCCGCAACCTGACTTTTTCTCCGAATCATCGTTTCTCTAGTTTCAACTTTATACTGTACCAGGAAATCCTCATTATGGCACAGTCCCTATACTGTCCTTTGAATTTCATTGAATGCGTAAAGCTTTTAACTTTACGGCCTGCCATAAATCGTTCGGTCTTTCAGCGCAGGTATGAGTCACCTGGCTCTCGCCGATGCCAAAGAAACGTGGAATTCACATGCATAAATTTACCGTCACCAAGGGATATTACAATAGAGAAGCAGACAGAACTGCGCGAGTAATCTGTGAGCCTATGAGTCCAGACCATCCTGCTGCCTGTTGTACTAAGCCGTATATCACAGCCACAGTTGTGGAAATATAATGCCATGTGTGGAAGGACAATCTACTATATAACGAGAATGTGTCTATCCTTTTTATCACTTCTATCGATATTTCTAAGTTCCGTCATACTCAATAAAAATTATACAAATTTAGGCAGAGCGAACATTTAGTGTCAAATACAGATTAATTTCAGTCATATGATATCACGCGACCATGCTCTCCGATCCATGATTTTCAATCACCCGAAATGAATGTCCGGAAGATTCCTTCAGAAGGCCATAGCCGAATTCCTGCCGTTTCCTTGTCTCTAGCCCTTTTCCGCTTCTAATGACCTCGGCGTCGACGAGGCGCAATGCCATCAGCATAGAAAAAGACATTCGATCGTAAATACTGTCTAGCGAGATCGTCTGTCTTTTATGATTTTAAGTTTACGTGGTTCGAATTCCACGTTAAACTGTAGGTCCCCTGTAGCACTACCGATTAGGTTAAGGCGGCTACGACGGGGCGGAATACGCAGCCAATAAAAACCCTGCAACCAGGTCATTACGACCATATGGAATTATTTGAGCGGTCTGGTGGTTCAGTGGTTAAGCTGCCTGGCTGGGGATCGACTGGACCCCGATTCGAATCCCTGTCACGGTTGGGATTTTCATAAGCATCTAATTCGACCTTCACCACTGGCACTGGCTTGCTGTACACAGAACGCTTCCCTGGTTCGGATCCCACGCTAAACTGTAGATCCCCTGTACCCGGTAGTGTTAGGTTAAGGCGGCTACGACAGGTGCGCAATGCGCAGAAACTCTTCAAATTTTTCAGTGTGAATCCTTAGTGTCAAATTCAGGTCAAGTTTCTATTTCAGTGAGGTCAGGTTACATAATAACGAGATTTGAGTCTAAAAACTGATTTGTCCACAAACACATTTTTGTCATTTTTAGAATGTGTGCAATGCACATCTAGTTTAAATCGACGTTGAGAGCCGGAACGATGCTCAAACTCGAGAAACAGATCACGTGGTCATGACTTGTGACCATAAAAACTTTTTTTCGCCTGTAGGAACGGCCCAGCTTGTTTATTGCCAAAGTGGTTCTGGCAACGGTGAGATCGTGTTTGTTACAAGCGTAATCTTTGGAACAACTGAGGAAGGTGATGGTGCACATCATTTTCAAACGGAAGGAAGCAGTCCAGTTCCATGTTGACGCATTCCACTACAATGAACAAGTCCCAACGGCAGTTGCGAGAGAAAGTGGGGAACGCGCTTGCCTGGACCTGCCTGCCCACTGGGAGCTATTCTAGCCATAACCCAAAACACGGTCATGCGTTCACAGCTACTAAAATAACAAGTGACCCTGAACGCCATACCCATTCTGACTTCAATGATGAGACCATGCTCCAGAAAAGCATATAACAGCCCTTTTTACTAAAATTTATTTTGAGAATTATGTATAGCAAGATGGGAGTTGATTAATTGTGGATTTCTCTATTTTTTGTGTGATTAATTGTGAATTTGTGTATATTCGTCATGTGAATGAACATTATTTTATGGAGAGAAACGGTGTAAATGATGTGTAATACGATCAAGGACAGTACTATGTAAGAAATACTAATTAAAAGTTTGTAATTGTGTTGGGGCGAGCCACGATGTCTGCAGGACAATTCTTACCGGTTCGGACTGCTCTGTGTTGATAATTGTGCGTGTAAATGCATATAAGCTGTATTGTGTTTAATTTTTAAGTCTTTTCTGATTATTGTGAGTGATTTTCTATAATCTGTGATTGTTTTTCTATGAAGAATCTTAAGCTAAAGTATCATAATTTTCTTTATTAGTGGTAACCATACAAGTTGTTTATTCACGGCGTTTAAATTTTTTAATAAATGAAATAATTGAAATGAGACGTTTTGAAATAACTTATCGATTCACTCCAAATATCATCATTCTTTAAAATATAATTTTCATGCCTTTAACTTAAAACACGTCACAATTAAAATTTTCTCCTGCAGCCGAACGCTTCTTCTTATTACTTAACAACTGAGTCGCTCCTTGATATTACGTTCTGCTCGGCTGTATTGTGGTGGCCTGTCCCATAATAGCTCGTATATTTGAGAATTAGTCATTTTGGCCAACACGGTTCCACCGCTCCTTCATTCCGTTACTTCTTACGGGATTAGAATATATTTCCAAACTACAGCGTAGTGAATACTGCGATGGTCAGTTGGTGCGTTATTCAAGTGCTGTGACATTTACTATAAGCGAATTAATGGCAATCGCTGGACGGTGTTTGAGTCAGTGAATGAGCTCATCTGACCTGCTGGTTGACCACAATTCATTCTCCACTGTACTGACTAAGGAACTCGCTGTCGTAACCTGCTGGTGACGCTACCTCTGCATCTCCACACAGAGGCAGCGACGGACATTCGTCAAGAAATGTAGCATGTGCTCAGTCAAGAGATCCACTCGAAAGACGTGGATGTTCTCGCTGAACCCGTGTCTGCCCGAATGCGAGGACACAGTGTTTCCGCTCACTCACCACGCTCGGTACATAATTTTTCATTCTGGTTTAGTTTTCGTTTATAACTTACTCTGACACAGTATAAAACACGAGGGATTTGGTTTTCATTCATAATTAAAGCTCACTTGATTTTTGTAATGGTTTCAAAAATGTGTCTAAAATTGGCCGCCAACTGTATTACCGACACTATCGCATATCGTGTGGCATTATGTCTAAGGTACATTTCTTTTTCGCTTTAGTATACACGTTTGCTCGAAAGAAATGTCCTGAGGATGTGTATCAAAATAATGAGAAGTGCGAAGTAAAATTTAATACACTAGTTAAACCTAATAAACGCTGTCCATAACGAAAATAGAGATACTTGGGTGGAAAAAGATTTCGCGTTTGAAGTAGATAATTCACTATTTTAGCCGTTTCTTTTGATTTTTGGATGAGACTTTCTTTCTATTACTATGGGAAGTACTTAAGAGTTTGATGATTATCAGCCAGTCAGTCAGTGAGAGCAACAAGACCTGTGAAATTTGTATATTAATAACTTCGAAACTAAGAAAGAAACGAAACAAAATTTAATATTTTTATTGCTTGCTGATAACTGTGCATAATAGAAGTTTGACATATGTAGCGTCATCCAGGCCGAAGGTAATACGGTACCAAAATGTCCCGAATCGCTTCGAGAATGGTACGCAGTGCCGCCGGCAACTCCACTTGCGGTCGCAATAAATCATAGATTTTCCAATTTAATAAAAAAAAATTAAAATATTTTCAAATATCAGCCACTGTTTTTTATTTTTGTTTTACTTATTTATTTTTCCTGTTATGACTCTACTAGTTTTATGTAAGCTGCAATCTGTTTCCGTCTTGATCTAACTTGTTCCACTCACCGTATCGCGTACAACCTATGTCCTTAATTATTTAAGTCCATGCTTCACTTGTATAAAGTGCTGTGCCTGATACAAACTAATTTATCAGTCTTAGATAAGTATATGATACTAAAATATTTCTCTTTTTAAAGAAGTTATTTTTTCACGTATGTTGTTCTTTTTTCATCATTCGTGCTTCGAGAATCTATGTTGTTTACTTCCTACGTAATAAAATTCATTTACTTCTCATGTTACATACGATCAAGTTTTTACATTTATCTAACGTTATCTCTTTAATGAGTTTTGAATTGCTTGGATTTATATTAAGGTACAAACTCTTCGCTCAATACATTGTTCATGCCATTCTGAAATTTCTCAACATCCTAAGTCTGCTCTACTAAGAAGTCAATATAATCAAATTTATATGAACAGTTATGTCACATTCATTTTTTTTCTTTTACGTATTTTTTTTCCATTACATACAAGTTGAATATTAATTGTATGGTAATAGAATTCAACCATGGATCACACAATTTTTAACCGTTCCTAATTTTACAACAGCATATAATTGTTCTATCTATATAATTATACTTATATATCGATATTGTAGACCTGACTTCTTTATAATTTTGAACATTTTTTCGCTATAACATTATGGAAAGCTTTTTCTAATTCAACAAATGTCATAAAAGTAATTCCTGATTCGCCCTTTTAGTAGAAATCTTAAAGCCATTATTTCTTCTCTAATTCCATAGATTTTCCTAAATCCAGACGGATCTTCAACTAATAATTTATCTGCTATTACTTTTATTCTTCTGTATAGTATCTTGGTCAGTAACTTCGATGCAAGTTATATTAGACTTATTGAACGATGATGTTCACATTTGTCTGTTTGTACTTTCATTGGGAGTATCGAGATGATACTTTCATTAAAATCAGATGGAATTTTTCCTGTTTTGAAATTTTTTGATATCATTTTGAATAATCCTTTGATTCCTCCTTTTCCTGGGAATTTTAGAAGTTTTGCATGGATTTTATCAACTATGTACAATTATGGTCCTTAAATCAGAATCTCAGACATCGTCATCTTTTTCCAGCACACTGTTGTTCAAACCATCCCCATCGTTCATTTTCTGTACGTACTCGTCCGACGTGTTCGACAGTAACGGTGTACAGGCCGGTGGCAGGACATGGCCGAACCCTCCGGTGTCGGCGGACTACGACCCACCGTTTGGTAACGGGCCAGCGGTGTGGGGCGGAATGCGTAATGCACGCCCAAATTCATCTGCAGTCCGCGACACAGTTAGCTGTGCTGTACATAACACCACATCGTCCTCGAGATTTATTCTGTCCAAACATGATTGACTACCTTCCTGCAATTCCATCTGCCGCATACGTTTTGTATTTTCGTTTTTT
Organism: Vandiemenella viatica; assembly: GCA_031002005.1. Taxonomy (NCBI): domain Eukaryota; kingdom Metazoa; phylum Arthropoda; class Insecta; order Orthoptera; family Morabidae; genus Vandiemenella; species Vandiemenella viatica. Next base: position 40,150,673 of record CM061920.1, on the reverse strand, counting down.
AGCTAATGTATCCGGGTGTCAATCATGAACGTTACCATCTCAGTGTAGATGGCATGAAACTGCAGAGAGAACTGGTTGCACGATCAAACACTTTGACTATTGAGAGTGAACAGGTATTAAAGGATTAGACTCACAAATCGGATCAAAGAGTCTTTGTTCAAAATATGATATTTGTTACGAAAAAATTCTCTTTCGACATAATATCTTCACGTCTTATTCTTCTTTTAATTTTTATTGATCACTTAACATAATGACAGTGCAATATAGTCTTCACACATTTAGTATGGGGATCAAATGAACGATGAAATCATTTTTGTTGAAGTTCCCTGTTTACTGTAATTGCTCAACGTGATAAAGACATTATAAATGGATTATAAATCTAACATTTGATTTTTTTCATATTACTTTACGCTTCGTCGTGTCGGGGACATTAGAGGCGGTAATGGACTGAGGTCAAGGAATTGGGCCTGGATTGATTTCGGGAAACCATATCTGGATGGGCAATTTGAACCCGTGTTCTCCCGAATGCAGTCTCATCTCATCTTCGTGTTTACTCCTCGTCGACAACCAAATAATAACAAAACTGAAAACAAGGCACGTGTCATCACCTGGTTAGCCAAACCAGTGACACGAGTACTTAATCCGGCCAGCCAGGCCCGAGAGTTGATACCGTTTTGTATTTACTTTCTATAGTAAGGTTATTGAAATGTTTTTATTTGTTTATAGCATCAGCAATAATCTGTATAAATATTTCGTATTTAAATTAACAGTTTATAGTAAAACAGATTTCTTTTTTTGTTTTTTTAATAGAATTAACTATTAAAAATATACGTATTGAAGTTTGCAACCTGCCCGCCGAACCTGTTTCTGATTTTTACGACCTAACTTTTCCTAAAAAAGAAAAAAACAACAACAACAGTTGGCAGTAATTGGGGACCGCCGACAGAAGTGAAAACTTTTTTATTTATTTGGCCTTTGGTCTAAAACCATATAACCAGCATTCAGCATTATCGTATGTTTGTTATACTCTTTTTGCAGTATGTTGGCTGCTTCAAATCTTCATTTAAAGGAAGCAAATAATTGCTTTATAGAACTGTAAATTTTTTATTGTAAATTGGTAGTAATGTTCGCTGGAAATTTGACAGAAAGCTGTTCTAGGCGCCTACAGAACCGCTTGCGTTGTAGTTGGTACCACGAGCAGGAGAGCATGATGTGGTTCAGGTCGGAGATCTCTTGATAGAAGTTGCATATCAGTAATTCTAGTGTACGGAGGCGGCATAAATGGTGTGTATAGAAACCGTATCCTAGTCTCATCCTAATAATGGTTGTTACGTGTCTTCTTGCTACACGGTGTTCTGCAAATCACGGTGTCTTTAGTATTGTTGGTAGTACTGTTGCATAGTGTTTTCCTTTGAGTAGCTGCACCCGGGACCAGTCTTCAGTCCACCTAAGGTGTTCCTACCTTGTGACTAGTGGGATAAAATCCGTCCAAGGTTGCTCAATGCCTGCAAATTGCCATTTTTTGATGCTCTGTTTCGCCAGTTGGTCAACGACTTCATTGTGCAGTATTATTCCTATACTAGCTCGTACCCGCGACTTCGTACGCGTGGATTAAGAATTTTTTGCCAGAATTGAATATAGAAAGTTGTTGGTAACGAAGGATTGGACCCAAACAACACCGAGTCGACATAATATGACAGGAAAGCTATCACTATATCATTCTACCGTCGAACCATTCTCTGGAAGAGAATCAGTTTCCAACATATTTCTGTCACCATTCTATAAGGTCTCAAAATTTCGTGACTACAACTATTAAACATACCGGAGAAAATGTCCTGTGCCCTTCATATAGATTTTCTTGTCAAATTCCATCAACATCGATATAGCCATTTGGTCGTCAAAACGTAACAAAAAGACAGAGACTTACTTCCGTATTTATAGTATTATTACTGCGGTTCACACACACACACTCTCTCTCTCTCTCTGACTGCGAACAACTCCTGAGGAATCATTATAACGTAAAAAAGTGTACACCTACAGCATTGCATGACTACCTACGATTTGCCTCCCATTGCACCCCTAAATTTGTGATATCTACAGTTTAACATTCAATCCGAATAACCTACGGTCCATGCGTGACTCTTACGATCAAAATCAATTTTAAATATCTTAGCCTCCACGGAGATTTGAACCGGAGGCCACAAACAGGGATTCGAACAGGGGACCTTACAGTCCCTAGTCAGACAGCTTAACCACTGAGTCACCAGACCGCTACATTTATGCTGTTAACATTTGCATGTAGGTGACGCGAACTCACAAGATTTTACTCTTCCATAAATCGTCCAACGCACCTAAAGAAGTTTTCACTTCAAAAATTGAAAATCTAGCTTAGTTCACAACCCGAAGGTAGGTCGAATCTTCCCGAAGGAGATGTACCAAGCTATTGTGTCAGAGGCAGGAATGACAATTCCTTTCCTCGGGGGCCTACAGTTTAACGTGGAATCAGAACCACGGAGTGTCCGGGCGTACCTCATATAATCAAATAAAACTCCTAAAAATTTCTACTCAGCACGGAATTTGAACCCGCGACCGGAGAGAGAAACTTTCGGAAGCAAGAGCCTTAACCACTGAGCTACCAGACCTCCCTTGCCTTAAATTATACCTGTGCTAAGTACTATCAAAATCGGAGAAACTGTGAGTTTGTATGAACAACGGTGACAGAAATTAAAGTGAGGGGGAAAAGAGGAGAGGGTTTAGATTTTTGTAAATCAAACGTAAACAATATACTTCTGTTATTTTAAAGTATACGAATGCAAAGTTCCAACAAAACCGGATAAAGGTGGGTGTTTGTATGAAAAACAATGGCAAAAAAAAAAGGCGGATAGGGGAATGCCCGGCAGATATGCAGGGTAGGTGGGAAATAAAATACCACCCGCGGACCAAAATGACAGCTGAAATCCATGTTGCGTCTGACTTGGAACAAGCGGCAATATGGTCAGCGTCTGTTCACCAGGAGGTGCGGCTGCAAACATGCTCCAGGAACTCACAATCCCTGGTTCTACAATACTAGCGAAATCTAGAAAATCAGATACAAGCAAGTATGACTCGTACAAGTAATGGAAAACTTGATTTGGTCATTTGCTTGCCATCTTCCATTTATTGGGAGAATTCGCCAATAATAATAATAAAATAAAAAAATTCAATTACGTATATTAGATACTAGTATAATCTATATTTTCACTGATGTCGAAGCGCAACATGTCATACTTGTAGCTACCGATATAATGTTAACATTAGCATGTTGGTGACGCGCAGTCGTAAGATTTTACTCATCTAAAAAGCTTCCAACGCAAAAATCGCACGCGCATCACGTCATAGAATGTCGGTGACGGTAAGTCGCGAAATCATTGATTTACCCCCGTCCAAACATCACCCAACGCGCCTGTAGAAATTATCACTTGGATATGTGTATTAAAAAATAGAAACGAAGTCTCTGATGGTGGATCTGCTCATGTTACTTCGTCCACAGAGTTTCACCCCGGCGGAGCTGCTCCTCAGTGGTGGGTTCTCAAGCTGTACCAGACGTGGCCCGCTTGCCCGCTGCGCGCTGTTCAGCTGACGACGCTAAATTCCTCGGCTGGCCGCTAAGACCGTCTGCTTCCCACAGAGCTGTGTGAACGAATGCGTCCCGCACCCTCCACGAGCCTCGGTCGTCACTCGGTAACTGGGCGCATTGTATTCAGGAAGTGCGGCCCCCTGTAGATCAGACATCTGGTCTCTGTCTCGGGTAACGGCGCACCCCTGCTCCACAGAGACATTCTTCTAGACTGAATGAAGGAAGTAAGTTATACGAACATTAATTCAAAAATACTTTCTCATGGTCCTGAATAAAATGACAAACCTGAAGCCGAAATGAAGTCAGTACATTTATGATATTTTGGAAAAAATTAGTGTGGAGCAGTATTAATAAGCTACAGAGGAGGAATCAAATGCCTTTTTTGAAATAAATGAAAATAAAAAATTAAATTAAAAGAGATTGAGTCTGTTTGGAGGAATGGAAAAAAAACTACTGGTTGGATTTTAATAGAATTTCGAATAATGCCATTGTCTGTGCAGTAAAATAGTCTATGTCCCATTTTGGTATGACACCGAAAATTTCACAAATTTTCTGAAAAGTAAGATGGATTTTTCTTTGAATGTGATTGACGCTAAAACTACTGCACAGGTTTTGGTGAGATTTCGAGTAATGTTCAGTGTCGATAGTAAACTACGGTACGTTGAATTAAAAAAGCTGAGAGATTAAGATAAAGACGTCCATAAATTAGTATCATTTTAAAGGTTAACTTCTTTCCGTAATCGAAACACGTATCAGTTTCATGTTATCATTCTTAATCGAAATGAATTTATTCAAATTTTGAATTGATATTCATTTCTGTCAGACTCCATGGTTCAGATTTCACGTTAAACCATAGGCCCCGTTACCTTGTAGAATTACCCCGTGAGTCTGAATAACTTGATATAGACGGACTGAGCAAGTTGTAAGAACGGTGCCCCTACATATTTAAAAAGGCATGGAGTGGTTGTTATTTATTTAGTTGTACTGAAAATCTATGAGCCCCCGCAAGACGAAGCGCGCATAACGGCTGTTGTTTGAAAAATGATGATTTACCATCTCTTTCTACCGATATTAATATACGGCGCATTAAATTGCTTCTTTCGATCGAGACTGCAGATCATTATAACCAGTAATTTAATTTGTTTCTGGGAGTAGCGATCCCACCGGATTCCTAACTGCATTTCTGACATTGTCGACTAAGTATTCGCTGCTAATAATGTCAACCGTCATTGCGAGTGACGAAATAACTGCAGAACAGAGTTTGTGGCGATTTTCACAGTTTGGAGGCTTAGCACCTGACATAAAATCTGAGGTACTTCTCATCTTGGGAAATTTAAGAAAAAAAATTACGACATATTTATTATCTGGCTTCGGAATTCTCCGGCAAATGGTTCATATAGTATTGCGGATTAATTATTATTACTGATATTTAGAATTAACAAATAAGGCAAGATATCGTTCCTACGTCACCTTTGCCTGCATCCTCAGTGGCATACTCGGAAGTCCTGGTCGAGAGATACTGCCGAGGCCACTGCCTCCCCTGCTCGCCCGGTTCACTGTCCTGGCCTTCCTCGAACAGATCCTTATCGACTTCCTCGAGCTTTTGTCTGCGGTTCCAACAGAACAGTAGTTGACCTCCATTACTTAAAGCATTATCTCTCGTCTATAGTCATTTGCGCTACGTAATCTCTTCGAATCAAACTAACCTTTCTTATTACAGATGAACTCATAAATCAAGTACAACATCGCTGTGATCTTATTATATCATCTTCCCATTAAATACTTGAAATTGTGGCTTGTTCACAGATCGAGGTGATAAAAATACCATTCCGGAGTACGGGAGTGTTGGGTGAGCGGTAACGCTCTGGCCTCGCATTCGGGTGCACATGGGTTCGAATCTGTGTCCGGACATCCAGATTTGGGTCTTTCCCCAAATAATTCGAGGCAAATGCTGGAATGCTTCCTTCAAAAGGCCAATGGGCGAAATCCTTACCGTTCCTTGCCCCCAGTCCTTTCCCGCCTCTAATGACCTCTTCGTCGACGAGGCGCAGAGTCATACGCAAAAAGAAAAAAACATTCCCGACATTTAATCGAGCGTGGTAGGTGAAAGGAAATCCAGATTTATTTTTTCCATGGTTTCCAGAAATCACCCACGATGAATGTCAGGATGGTTCCTTCAAAAAATACATGACTAAATTGCCAAATTCTTACCCGTTTCTGTCCTCCAATTTTCTCCCAATACTAATGACTTCGAAGAGATGTGGAAAAAAAGTGTCTGAATAGATCTTAGACTGCCTCTTATAATAGCTTTCTCTCCACTCTCCACTCCTCTGCTCTGGGTCTTGTCTTCTCGGCTGCGGAGTACTGTGCCCCGGTCTGGTTGAATAGCCCGCACGTGAGAAAAGTGGACACCCAACTTAATAACGCTAATCGTATGATTGCAGGCGTTATCAAGACAACTCCCACAAGATGTCACTCGATACCGAGCCACATACCACCACCTACCCTGCGACGGATAAATGCTCTTACACGTGAGTACAAGAGAATAATGGACAATAGAAACTTACCGATCCACCAAGATATTAAGGATGCCAACATCAACAGGCTTCGCTCTAGAAAACCGCCAATGAAATCGGCAAGGGATGCTATTCGGGAAGATTTTAACATCACCAAAGCTTGCATCCAGGAGTGGACTGTACACCAAAATAGCAGCTTACCTTGCATCACACAAAAGCCACCAGGTTTTGATTTACCTCGTAAAACTTGGTCCACACTCAACAGAATCAGAACTCGGCATGGCAGATGCGCACACTCCCTGTACGAGTGGGGCAAGCAACCATCCCCCTTATGCGAATGCGGAGAGATTCAGACTACTGGCAATATTATTGAAGAGTGTCCTATAAGATCTTACAGTAGTGATCCTGTGGACTTCCTGCTGGCAACTCAGGAATCGATAAACTATATTAATGAACTAGATATATGTCTTTAATCGTGTAAAGTTGCAGTGTATATATTTTATCAATGTTCTTAAAAGTGTCTAAACTGCCATACGATAAATAAAATAGCTTACTGAACCTGGCCGCGAACAGTGACGTTGGGGCTTGATATCCGGAACGACGTGGATTCGATTTCCGGACTTGCCATCGAGAAATCGATCCGGGGGAATATAGGTACTTTCAGGAAAGCCTTGGTCAGCTTCTTTCTCATTCCTTACTAATATCACCGCGTGGCTCCAATGACGTCATCGACGAGCTGCGTAGCCCCAACAAATCTAAAAAAGAAAACAATTCATAAACTGCATGTAAACTACTGTATAATCCCAATCTAACATAGTTTATAAGAAATAGGCGCAGAAAGAATTGGAGAAGTGATCTGTACGTCTAGAGTTATCACAGCGTCCATAAGCCACGTACCTCCATTTTGGCCTCCTGTGAACCCCCCCTCCCCCACGTAGCCCCCCGACCTGGCTTTTGCCTCTACGCCTCCCCCAAACAAAGCTTTTTTCCCTATTGGTTCCTGAAAACATTTTGAACTGTTTTCTCTTGTCAGACTATCGAAAATTACATACGGAGATAATAAAACGACGTAAATAGATATTTGCATGCTGTTGTATGTTCTGAACCTCTTCTTAAATGTGACAGATAATATGAATGGAAAGCTACGTGCTTGGCTCGGAACTCCTTCTCGCGCCCCCCCCCCCCCTTTCCCACGTAGCCCAGCGTAGCTTCCCAGCCAACCCCTCCTCCACTTGTTGTACCAAGCTACGTAGTTTATGGACGCTTGCTAAGCGATGAAAGTTATTCCTAGAGTACCTACACTTCGAAAGACTCTGATTAGCTTGTAAGTGAGCCATTAAGGCAACCGCGTTTCCACTTAACTGTTACATATTATGTTTTTTTCTATCTGCTTCAAATTTATGCACAGCATAAATCATTGTTTGCATGAGTAATGACGAAATTCACAGAGGCTACTGAAAAATGTCTGGCAGTTGTAGAAGTGTGGAACAAGATGAAAGTCCTGCACGGAGAAACGAACGAAGAAAATCGTATGAATTTGCATGTTACTGTCTGTGTGTTGCAGTTTGTGTATCGCGCCACTGACACTGTACCGTCAAATACAGGTCACTGAAGCCGTGGAGTGGATGTCGAAGCCTAGGCTGAGTCACAATCGGACAGAAATAGACCGCTATGTGACAAACCCGGTCTGCGAGAACCACTTACAGATTGCATGTGAAACTGGCGCCTGGCCTGTTGATATAGTCGTTCCTCTAAATGTAAATGTTACGATTTTATTTTATTTCTGGAATGGAAACTACTTTTTAACTTCACAAAGAGACGTGTAACACTGTCCACCAGAAAATCTGCTTCTCGATTTCACCTTCCATCAGGTATCCTTTACGGAACGTGTTGGGTGGAGCGGTAAATCTGGGCCCAAATCCCCGTCCGGCCATCCAGAATTCGATTTTGCATGATTTTAGAAAAACAATCCACTCGACGCCAGGATGGTTCCTTCTGAAGACCATGGTCAAATTTGTTTTCGTTCCTTGCCCCCAATCCTCTCCTGCATTTAATGGTCTCGACGTCCCCAAGGTATAAAACTGCAATAAAAAAGAAATATGTATCGTGTGGGTTGCCTATTACGGAACTACTAAATTTTTCGAATGGTGATCGAACAAGTCTAATGTTAAGAGTATTAAAATCAAATTTGAAATAAAACAGAGCGAGGATGTCAAACAGCTTGTAATAAGTCGCGCTCCCAAGGCGAGGCAGTGTGCACGTATCGAGGGAGGGCTATTTTTCGGTGAGCAGAAGCCGCGGGCCTGTTCGTCAAGCCACCCGCTGCGCTGTTGACAATAACAGCAAGGACAGCCAACCTACGGAGAATAGTAACCCGCCACTCGGATATTCTTGTATCCTGTTCCATGGGATGCTGCTCCGAGGTGGAGTGGATACGAGACACTCGTAGACTGTTTGTGGAAGTGAGTGGACGCTGTGGTCGGTCTACCGCCATCCTCTGAGCGTCTGAGGTGCGCATCACGTCGCCAGCAGTGTCGACAGCAGTGCACACGGTAAAGTGATTCTAACAGTGCGACATGGTTGCAACATGTCAAGGCCCGAAAAATACCCCTGAGTAGCTAGAGACTTGTTTGGGAGAGCCAACTGAGCTAGCCATCTGCAAAAACTATTCACTTGTAAAATTAAATGTCTTTTAATTTGTTTAATAAATTCATGTCTTTTGTGTCCCATCTTTCATATTCTTGTAACCCCTGAGACATGTCATGTACGAGGCTCAATATTAACAAGTTGATAGAGAAAAGTTTTGATTGCTGACGCCATACAGTGCGCCTAAAAAGTTTTAAAGTAGAGACACCCACACCAAAAGAGATTATTACATGCTGTTGGTGGAACATATATTTGCTTTAACGTCACACAGTTCCGTGGTAAAACGTGGTGTGCCAATTGAGCTAATGGCTCGCGGGGCAAGCCTTGGGTAGTGACTAGACAGTAATAAAACAATAACAAAAACATTTTTAAGGCAATCAAAAAAGAACAAGTTTGAAGAGCGTAATCCACAGTATTAAGTTCTCGGATCTCTAGCCGCCTAAATTTTGAAACAAATAACTTTTATCTCGATCAACGTTATGTCTTCGAAAGTTCGGATAACTTTTTATTTAGTTATATGTCGTCTGCTCTGTGTTGTGTCGGTTGTGATCTCTCCGGTGGAGTCAAGAGGCACGGGCGGCGGCTGCGGGCTCGCCTGTGTTGAGCAAGTGCTCTCCCTCCGCCGTTATTCGGTTCGCGTCGCTGGTTGCGAGAACCCGGCCGACCAGAACGCGCGCGCACCTCTGCTCTTTCTCGGCCTTTAGAATCCCCTCTGCGATACCCACAGTATTCACGCTTTCTACCGAATAACGCAACCGTTTGAGCTCGAGACAAAATTGCAGAAACCTTTCTTCCACACATCCCTGAAGCAGGAAATATACGTATCGCTTTGATGGGAGCTCATACGTCCGTTACTTTGTGCACAGTCAACAAAAAAATAGTGCCCTGTTGGCGGCACCGCGATTGTGTCCTGCGGCCCTGGTAGGGTTGACTCGTTCTGGTCCAGGAGGTGGAAGAAATAGTCATCATCAGGACTAGGCTTGCGTGGAAGTAGAGTGGTGGTGTACAATTCCCTTCAACAGATAGTGTTCTAAAGTCACTGATTAAGTACCAAGACCCTCCGCATTCCGTAAAGAGTGAAGTCATTTGTAACTATTAATGGTGATTCGTCCGTGGAATGGGGACAATAAGTTTGGCGGCCGGTTCGATATCTGTCGGAAGCAGTGCTAGAAATTCGTTTATAAATCCAGGCGTATTTGTTACTCAAAATCAGGCGTAAAATGAAAATAGCCAGGCGTAATTGTATTATAATTATGAAAATGCAGATTTTATAGTTTACAACCTACTCCAACACAGTTTAAAATTGTATATAGGTCTAAATGTGCCAACATATTATATACCAAAAATTGTGAAAAAGGTTAATATAATTCTTGATTTTATTGTATTTATTACAGTAACTTTTGAATTTTACACAATGATCTTCAGTAGGCACATCAGCTGATGAATTACTAAATGTATTTGACCGTTTATTTGCTTGGTGACCCCTTGGATTGCGTGAAGTCGGAGCACGCCTATTGGTAATAGTCGAAGAGCTGATGTTTCTTATTTTCTGGCATTCCTCGTTTACCAGTGTTTGTAAACTTTTATCACCACTATTTGTCTTTACAGTTGGTATAAAGTCAGTAATTTTACGAGACATCTTCACTTCCTTTGCTAAAAGAAAAACGCATGAACTAGAATTGTAATTTACTTTGCGGTACTTCACCTACACGTTTGCAATATCTTCTGAACTTCAGAAACGTATTATTTGAAACTCTGAAGTAGATCAACAACGCGGCAGGAATTATAATTGAAATTAGATATTAGAATTAAACCTTGAACATGCAAAACTGAAAACGAAGTACTGAAATGTATTTTTTTTTTTAACTTTTGATGCTTTTGACGGATTCACGGGCGTAAAATGAAAAAATTCAGGCGTAATTACGCCTAACGCCCGGTCAATTTCGAGCACTGGTCGGAAGAATAGGTTTGATTCAGCCAGTACCAGGTTCCACCCTGTTCCTTCATATTTCGTTCATTAAAAATGCAAAAAAGGTTATATGTAAGCAGAAAATGAATGTTTGTTAGAAATCAGTCAATAATTCACTAAAATTAGACTAAGATGTACTGTGATGAGAAGTGACGGCACATGTGTTGACGTAGCAAATTACTACAGTTTTGTTAAAAGATACAGGCCGAATAATCACACTCAAAAAACATTATCATTTTTATAGGTGAGTGGCTCAAATTACATGTTTATTCCTGCAATTTCTTCACGAGGTATTCTGTCATTGTTATCACTACACTCCATTGTGGTAACTAATAATAACTGCGCTTATACGCAACTGACTGAAATAAATCTACTTCACTTAGTAGCAAATATTACAAGATTCTGTCACATGTGTTTAGTTTTATGATTTTTACTGTTTCCTCGTGTTATTTCTTTGTTCATATTTCCGTCTCGTTGAATTCACTTATAGTTTGTACACTTATGATGATTCGGTAATAATTCAGGAACAGATATTACAAAAAAAATTAAATCATTATTGTTCTAACAACTAATCGAAACTACCACAAGTCAAAAGAAGAATTTATGTTGTCTGAATCTAACAAATCAACTAAAACTGCTGGTGATTAAATAATTAATTATTGAAATTTAATGCAGTTTTTCTACAATTTTTATTGCTCTATAAAAGTTTAGGAAAAAAGATCCAAGACGAACAAAATTTGCATAAACAGAACGAGCTACTAAAACAAAATTTAATGTTCATAGCTTATATGAAAGGTTCGACGGGCAATTCACGGTGGATAGTACACATTTAACATAATAAAGGACAACAAAAAAGCAAAAATAAAACACTAACATAAAGGTCAAGGTAAAAATGGAAGAAAGCGATAATAGACGTTAATGCCGTAATAATAGCCAGTTAGAAGATTTTTCGATAGTCTGTAGTATCTCGTGGAAAGTCCGTGGCGTGTGATAATGAGCCTCTCTGACGGAATGTCTACAAAATACCAACGTCATTAGCTGCTCGTCATCTGCTCCAGCTGACCTGTTGACATGCGTAAGCTCGTGGTAGTAATATAACTGGCAACAACGGCGACGGAGCAATAATAAAGAACATATTCAGCTAAAAATAAATATCGAACATTACATTAACACTTCTTAACATTTCAACATAATTCTCAGTTTCCATTAATACTTCTATTTAGTAGCTATACATTTTTCTATGAGTGTGGCGTTTTGCTGATATTGTCAAGGACTAGATCCGCATGATGGCATTTTCAAAATTTCAGAAAGAACATGTTACAGTGTTCAACCCAATTAGCTGGATTCAACAGTTCTGATTTTAAATATAATCATTTGCTCTGTATTTGTAAGGTTAACTTCTCCACGAGAAATTAATATTGACAGTACATGGAATCAGAAATAGGTTGTAGCTTGGATTGCGTTGTATTATGATATTTTGTAAATTGTCGGGAAATAATAGTGTAAGAATATGAATAGTGATAAAATTCCTATCAAAATATTAATTGTAATTCTCTCGTAAAGTAAGAGGAAGTAAAAAATAAATAAGGAGTAATGAATGGAAGGGAAAAGGTGACCACGACACTAAGCTGGCACTCGATTTCAAGCACAAGGGTGTGGGATGATTTTCCTTTGTATGGACGGGGGTTATAGATTGAAATAAATTACCAAGAGAAATTATGAATAATTAATTAACCAAAAACCCTGAAAGATTTAAAGTTGAAATTTGTAAAGGGCAAAAGTAGAAGTGTACAGAAAAGGTGAAAAGTGGATGTGTAAGGAAATTTCCGCCGGATTGTGCGATACATAGCAATTAAATTAAATAAAAAAACTAAAGCAGTCACAATCGCAGTTAATTTGACAGATTACGTACAAGAATTGTGGCAGCTTCCAGCTAGTGTTGCCCAAATGCAAGAACAAGACGAGACTTGGCCAGTCTTGGTCTTGGTCTTGCATCAATACACCTGGTCTTGGTCTTGGTCTTGCAAAAATGCAAGACCAAGACCAAGACTGCAAGACCAAGACCGATTTTGGGCAACACTACTTCCAGCTATAAATTTCTCTAGAGCTAACCTAGTTGTTCGAAAACATTGTTACATAATCACGTGATAGGAAACCGAACAATTTTCACTGAAAAAAACCACAAATTGACCTCAGGACGTTTCGATGTATTAAAGAATCAGGATAGAAGAAGGCTTCTCCCTCTACCATATCAAATATTCGTTGGTTAGCTCATTGAAACTATCGGAAGTAGACGAAAAAAAAAAAAAAAACAAAAACAAAAAACAATTTTTCACAATGATCCCACTTACCCCAGTTACTCATTATATACTCCGAGCACTCTCCTTACCTGCATCATATCTCCTCTCTACACAGCTTTTTTATCAAGTGAGTTACTGATTGTCGCATCACCAAGTGAACTCATCACAGTGGGAAGGTGCGGACATCTTTCGTTCAGTCAGGTTTCACTAGCAGTTTTCAGTGGGAATGTGATTTTAGTTTACCGAATATGGAGTGCCGCAAGACATTATTGATATTCGTACCTGCAACTCAGACTATGGTTGATCCTGCTGACGTCAACAATAGTGCTTCTAGTCGCGATTACATCGCTTTTTTACAAATTTCATTCCTCCCAGGTTAAGCCTGGGAGGCGGGCTGCTGCAGGATCTCAAGGATCCTTTTCAGCCGACTAACCTAAAGGGAGGGAGCTGGATGGAGTCGGCCGTGGCCTTGTGGGGAACCATCCCAGTATTCGCCAAAATTGACTGAAGAAAACCACGGAAAACCTCAGTCAGGATGGCCGAACCGGGTTTAATCCCGGTCCTCCCGAATGGCAAGTAGTAGTGCGAAATCGCACCGAAGTGGAACATCTTATTAATCAGTAAGTTTATAGCGATTTCCTGGCAAGACTGCAGCGAGAATACTATAACGCTTAAACGTGTTGTGTACCACGTTTCAGATTCATACACTACTTGCATATATACTGCATGAATCTCAGTCATAATCGACATCCACAGTTTACAGCCATTGTCCGGGTCTGCTTTGCACTCGAGTCTCTCCATCCTCCTCTCTCTTCCCACCAATATCCGTCACCATCTTGGCCCCTTCCTCTCCCTCACTACTCTGGGCCACTTACATTGTATCTTCTTTTCGCGTATTTTGCTCGCCACTTTTTCACTTACGATTTTGAGAAGTGTGCAGTATGTTTTATTTTTACGGTTCCGTCACCAATGGCAAACGAAACCCTCACCTATGTGTGCATGCCGGTCATTGCTCACTGGCTCGTTAGCAAAATAATTTTCACCCTTTAAAATTTGCTCATGTTACATGTTTGATCCCCTCAAAACCGAATACACTAGTAAAAATATTTTTTTTAAATTCTACGTCCGGGGTAGAGGAATAAAATAATCTTCCAGTTATTTTTTTCCCCCTCGAAAATATATACGTCTTGCCGGCATAACTTGCGGGGCTTTGACGTGTAACCTATAACTAGCAGCTGTATGAGGTGATATAGAGGGACCACGCGTTCACCTGATTCCTGCGAAGCGAAACATCTTATTAATCATTGATTTCATTGATTTCCTGGCAGTTTGGCATAGCAGGGTGGATACTATAACGCTTAAACGTGTTTACTGCCAAATTTAAGATTCATACAATACTTGCATATATTGCATGAACCTCAGTCATCCACAGTTTCCAGCCATTGGCCGGGTGTGCCTCTCAATGCTCTTCTCTGTTGCCACCATCTCTCCGTCGCCACCTCGGCCCAGTCCTCTCCTCGGGGCCGCTTACCACGTATGTTCATTCAGCTTATTTTGCCTCGCCGTGTGTGTTCAGCCGAGTGTGGGTTAGAGATGGGTAGGTCCGGATGGATGCAGTTCCGCGGACCCGTATCACTTGCGCTAGGGATGGATGTACATCCCAGCGCTTGTCGGATCTGCTTCCAGCCGGACCTGTAACAGCGCCACAGTTCTCGCGTGGCCGGAGGTTGAACCACGGCCGGACCTGTAACGCGGAGCTGGAACGCAATTTTTCATTACAATTCCGATTTGAAATCTATGTTCTGAAGAGTTTAATGTCATTTACTGTACGATTCGATTACAGTTCTGTTTAAAGATTATAAATGAAAAACTATTTCTTAATGGCTGACTACTAGTAGATAATTACAATAACTATTAAATGTCAATGGGTAGCTAAACCCCGTTAGTACTTTCTTATTGGTCAGGTTCATGCTTGTAAGGTGAGGAGTGTATTAGGTGCTAAATAAGAATGGACTTATAATTTAACTTGTGATTTTAATGCGTTGCAGTCTTATTAAACTTTTAACGTTCAGTTTGATTAATCACAAAGTATCTAGAATTTTTAACTTTCTCAATTCTGATGGCTTAAGGACAAATTAGATAATACATTTAACATCTCTTTATTGCAGAAACACGGTTCGTAGGGTTTCCAAGGAACATTATACATATCTATACTAATATTATAAATGCGAAAGTAACTCTGTCTGTCTTTATGTCTGTTTGTTACATTTCTTGTGCTGAACGGATATTCCGATCGTGATGAAATTTGACATGGAGATGCTGTTTGACATTAGGATCGAGATGGGATACTATGTTATGTATAGATAAGAACATATTATCATTAAATTATGAAGACTATCTAACTGTGAAAGACAAAGGCATAATATCTAAGTGTATTTCTAATGCGCAATAGTATACAGCTATGGTAGGATAGCGTAGTGGTAGCGTGCTTGCTTACCAAGAATATTCACCTTTGTTTTGGGTTCAAATCCCACTGACTGCATATATTTTTATGAATTGTTTTTCATAGTTTGAGCCAAGCCTAGGATTTTGTAGTAAGGATACCATGTTCTGGCAAGCCTTTGGCGGTAGAATAGTGCACTAGGCGTTTACTTTATTTACGGTAGAATATTCACCGTTGTTTTGGGTTCAAATCCCACTGACTGCATATATTTTTATGAATTGTTTTTCATAGTTTGAGCCAAGCCTAGGATTTTGTAGTAAGGATACCATGTTCTGGCAAGCCTTTGGCGGTAGAATAGTGCACTAGGCGTTTACTTTATTTACGGTATACTGATTCCACAGTTTTTGCGTGATCTAAACTAATAATATCGTATATGCGAAAGTGAGTTTCCATCTTTTTTTGCGTTTTGACGACTATATGTGTATACCGGTGACAAGGAAATACTTTGTATATTTAGGAACGAAATAGGATACTTTTTCCGATATGAATAAGTTTTAGTAATGAGACAGGTTCGAAGGTAGAATGGTATATCGATGGCGTTCCCGTTATATTATGCCGACTCAGTGTTGTTTAGGACATCTTAGATAATTTTCAGCTTTGTATATCCAATTCTAGCAATCAAATCCTAAATCCACGCGTACGTTGTCGCGGGTAACAGCTAGTAATGTATACATAAATATGATTATGTGGCATTATTGCGAGCGACTCTGCTGACCGCTTTTACAGCAATATTTTATAATCCAACATGAAAAAAAAACCCTCACATCCAGCCGTTCCTAGAACGTCTAACAATGGCTCAAACAATCGGTTATTATTACTAAGAATTAAATCTTGCTTAAAATACTTTAAACTAAATTGGAAATAAAATTGCTAAGAAATTAAACGTTTTTGAAATTGCACAAAATAAAATAATGATTTTGAAAGCACCAAAAACACGTTACGGTAGCTAGCAAAACATAAATATTACTGATTAATTAAAATGCATTGTATCGCACTCGATTTAGCACTCACGACAATGTTTTATTCACTCAATCAAAACAGTTTCACAAAGTATACAGAGAAAAACACTACATAATATAAGAACAAATCTCACGTAATTTCTCGCTCACAATTTAAAATAAGTTATACTTGCAATTTTGTTTTTTGTTAATTTATAATACACTGGTATATTGTTATATTGGTATATTGTGGAAAGGCAATAATTATCTCAAAATGTTGAGTCTTGAATAATTTCATTTTTAGTAAAAAAAAATAACTAACAAAGAATTTCGATTTTTTTTAAAAAAAAATTAGTAGTATTTAAACATTATTAAGAAATGATTTCATTTTATTCTTATAGAAGCCCACAGAAATTTTAGATGAACACGATATAACTCATACTGCAGTTCTCCTTGGTCGGATTTGTATCCACCATACGCTCGATTGTAGGTTCGGACCCATACAGCTCCGCCGGACATGTATTACTGGATGTAGGTCCGTACACATCCAGTTCCGCCGTACACTCCTCCCGCCCGATTGTAGATCCGGACCCATGCAGTTCCGCCGGACACGTAATGGATGTAGGTCCGTACACATCCAGTTCCGCCGTGTACTCCGCCCGCCCGATTGCAGAGCCGGACCCATACAGGTCCGCCGGACACGGAACCTGGATGCAAATCCGCAGCGCTGGATGTACATCCGGACCCGAATCCTTTAAAATCTCGGACCTGCCCATCTCTAGTGTGGGTGCGGCTGCGCACAGTGTTTTGCGGCGCCGGAAGCGCGCGTCGCCGCGCCGGCCGGCGGCCTTGAGCGGTGCGTCAGCGCGGTGCGTGCTGCGTGCGCGTGCGTGCGTCCTCCGCGGCGACCTCTGGCGTGCGCTACGAGGCTCGCGGCCCCCGTGTTCTCACGGCCCGCGAATCAAGCTGCGTGGCACGCGCACTGCCAACGGGATGCTGCCTCCGGCCACTGACTCTACCACATTTAAACTCTGCAATAACCTCGACGAGACGCCCCATAACCTACCCAAATTACGTTTAATCAAAAGTTACGATTTTGAGAACTGTACAGTATGTTTTACTTTTCACGGTTCCGTTCCCACATGCAAATAAAGCCCAACTGCTATCTCTTCTCCATCTGTGAGTCTGTCACAGTTCGTTAGCAAATTAATGTCCACTCTTTAATTACTCCCATTGTTATTTGGCTGCAAGATATACTGGAACAACTTTACAAACTTCATGAAAGCTCTTCCACAAGAGGGCATCCAGCTACCAATCGACATGAAATATTTGCTGGCCACTCCAAATATTGAGATATCGCTTATTTGTCAGAAATAATAACCTAAAAGTTTACTTGGTATGGCTATATGATCAAAAGCTTAAATACCAAATTAAAAAAAAATACATGTTTAATCCACTAAAAACCTAATATACCAGTAAAATTATTTATAAAAAATATTTTGGAGAGGATTCTGCGTCCAGAGTGGGAGGAATAAGATACTTCCAATGTAAAAAAAAATAAAAAAAAATAAAAAAAAAAAAAATAAAAAAAAAAAATAAAAAAAAAAAAATTCAAAAACAAAAAAAAAAAAAAATTAAATACAGACGCGAACAGCAGTAAAATTTGTTAGGTTTAGACTATTCCTATAAGACGCTATTACCTACGAACGGCGTGTTTTGCAATCAACCCACACGCAGAAACTATATCCCCTTGCGTTCATAGTCCAACCTGATATTCGGCGTAAAGTAACTGCAATTGTAGAAACGTTAAAAGTTTCGAACAACTCATGTCACCGTCCACATGAACATCACCTGACGCCCACTCGACTTAAAATCGGGGACAGTTTTCTGCATTTCTCGAAACTTCAACCATCCGTGAATGGCAGAACTTTAACAAAAACTGACCTCTTTCCATGAAAAAACGTGTACAATTTGAAAATTGATAAATAGTTCAAACAGTCAGTGGGAGATCCAAGGAAAATTTGGAGAAGTGCGGCTTCGTGCAAGAGAGACAGTTCTTAATATGTGAATATCTGTACACTAACAGCATACAACAAAGCACTTGCTAAAATGCTCTCTGTGTTCATGTATCGTCGAAATGCGTTGAAATTAATTCGAATTATGTCATAGACAACAAAGATTTTTGCGAAACGATGATGAGAGTGCGAAAAACTAATAAATTACAAAGTGCAGTTGTCTTCTTTACTATCTTTCATAGGATATGCGACGAATAAGATAATATTACAGACATCCTTCGGGTCTGCTTTGCATTAAATTCTCTTTGGTTGACAACAGATTTGGCGAAGACCATTTGCTTGATTTGCGTTGTCTGTCAACTACAGCCTGCGCTGAACGAAAAGCCAATTTGAAATATGCAATTCAGTATTACTGCCTGGTCGTTAGAAGCAGGTAATAAAAAAGAAGCGGTGACAGCAACTTAATAAGGAAATATGTAAAGCATGACAGAACGGCCGAGGCAGCGTGAAAGCAATATCCGCAAACCGAAGATTTACGTCCTGTAAACAGGCGACAAGAAAATCGTTGATCACGTTTAACGCCGACGAAACACGCAAAGTGGCGCTAGACTCCTTGGTGATGTGTATTCTATCCTATTGTTTGTGGAACAGTATATTTCTGAGCAGGGCCGGCGTTAGGGGGGTTTAAGCGGGGCAAAAGCACCCGGGGCCCGGGCCACCAAATGGGGGCCCGCCGGCCTGGGTGCCTAAATAAATCGAAATCAAACACAAATTTTAAAATCTGCACCAATAATTTTGAACATTTTTGTATTAAAATGTTCTGAATTTATCAAAAAAAACGAAAGTGTAAAATAAAAATATTTTTTTAGGTTGTTAGGGAGTCTAAGATCGCTTACCCGGGGCCCGAGAATCCTTGCGCCAGCCCTGTTTCTGAGGTGGTGGATAGAGAATGATTACAGTCTTCGCTGAAATCATCACGCAAAAGAGAGTAAAAACCGTAACAGCATAGGGACGGTTAGAAGTATTTTTCTTCTTCTTCCTATCCAGTGTTAAACTTGGTGGCCTGTTACTGTCTCATTCCATCTTGTTGGTGGTCTTCCTGCATCTCTCCTGCCTCTGGGATGGTATACGAGAATTTTTCGTGGGGTCCTTAGCACAAGGTCTGTCCAGGTTGTTCTGTAGGTTAGAAGTGTTTCTTCTCCAAATTTGCAAAGGCCGTTTTTCGATACCATGAGAGTAGCTGCTGCTGAGAGCTGGCGATGTGGTCAGGTGTCGACCTCTGAAGGCTGGCCGCAGGAAGACACGTCCAGAAGCCACTGCGCTTCCTTCCGCAGACCACGACGTCACATCCGGCACCGCACAGTGTCAACAATACAACAGTCACTGACGGAGTGAACAGTGGCTATCTAGTTTCAATACAGCATTCGTTGGGCCGTCCTCTTCGACACAACGCTCATTTGTGTAGGCGAGCACTGAAATCTCTATAGAAACAAGTCAGCCCCCGGCAGGATTTCAGTCCACGACAATCGTCACTTTTTGAAGTTAACTATCCATCAACCAGTTAATCCCACTTTGGATCCTTGCATGGAACCTGGTGCTTCTCAATATAGCTGAAAATCGCTACACACAAAAAAAATTCTTCGGATGGCATCGGACGAGTGACAATACTCAAGCTTCTTTATTTACGACTATTTCTACCAAAAACCTCACGATTGGACAGGGGTGGAATTTTAATTTAGAAATTTTCTTGTTAAATGTCTTACAGTTCAGTTTCCATAAGTCTTATTGTTTCGTTTACCAATAAATCCCCTGCCGCATCAATTCCCTAATAGCACACACTTTAGCTTCGCGGTGGTTATCAAAACCGACTGTTACGCAATCACTCGCACCAGGTGTCCATCTTGCCTCTCTCCCTTGTTGCTACTGTCAGTCAGAGCAATGATACTACAATCACGTACTATTAATCAGGCATGAAAACTTGTGGAGATTCAATAAACATTGGCTGTGCAGGTATAATTTATATTAAGCCAAAAAAATTCAATTAAAAACAAAGATAAAACTAAACATTTACCCA
Organism: Vandiemenella viatica; assembly: GCA_031002005.1. NCBI lineage: Eukaryota > Metazoa > Arthropoda > Insecta > Orthoptera > Morabidae > Vandiemenella > Vandiemenella viatica. The sequence continues at coordinate 40,130,096 of CM061920.1, read as the reverse complement.
AAATTATTACGTATTTTACATCTTCCACAGTCCTGCACAAAAATGCGTTCTCATGCATTCAGTAAGTTGCTTTTTAAACCGATGCACCTTTGGCACTGATTACTGACAGCGGCCAGCTGATGCAGCGATATCTCCCATCCTTGGTCGCAAGAGAAATTTTCTATTAGTGCATATAGAGTGTTTAGTGCAAGGAGATAAATGGTTTTATATCCGAACTAGGAAAATATCCTACACGTTATGTAAGAAGTTTGGATGGAGATAAATGATATATAGTCTTCTCGGGGTGCAAATCCGGAAAGATTATATTGCATGTAAGACATATCTGCCGTCCTAGTTGATCTATATTTTCCAAATGTTGTAACGTGATACATTTCGGAAAATTTAAGGAATTAATTAAACTTTCATAAAGCTGCGTGGAAATTAGCCAAACCTGTACCAACAGCAAAAAGTCAAAGAGCAAAAAAAATAAATAAAAAATAAAAATTAAATTAAAAAAAAATCCGTTATTAAGAAAATCCAGAGTTCAATCTTGTCAATTTTTTTGCTGAGAGCATTAAGTTATTTTACAAACGATATAATTAGTGAACATATTTTAAGAAAGGTATCGATAAAAGAAATAATTAATTTTAATGTGTCCGGATGCTTTTAATTAATATCTTTTATGTAGTATCTTTTAACGCGAACTTTGTAAAGATCAAATTTGTTGCGACAAAGTCAACAGACAAGTAAAGAAAGAAGAGTAATAATATTTTACAAAGCTACGTAGGTAAAATAATATGTACTCATGTAAAATTGTATACTCAATAAATTAATGTGAAGACTGGTAATAACGTGAAGGTTTATCGTGTGTGCATATTCTTTGTGACCACATCACGAGATATGGCTGCAGTAGTATACCATGCGACAGTGAAGTAATGTTGTCCTTACTACAGCAGCAATGTTTGAGAGAAATACGTATGAGCATAAAAAAAGAACACTTACATAATATTGCTACTAATTTTTATTGCTTGTTGGAGTGTTAGTTAGAGTGTGCAATCTATGGTAGGGATTGCCTCAAATGTCTTTGGCGTCTATCCTTTGAGGTTAAGAACAGGTTATGATTTCCTACTCTGGCGCTCGGACATCGCTGACATTAAGATAGGCTGTGAAAACTACATCTAATCCGTTTCGTAGATTTTGCGTGATGCCACTTTGAACCAATCTCACACCAATAGCCTGAGTCCGTTAGAGTTTTATGTACGCAGAGATTTCCACTGATCATGTATAACTCAATTCCAAATTTTATATGTTCCAGGCACCTTATTTTATTGGATTTATAACTATTATTATTATTGCTTTTGGTTGTTATTTACTAGATGTGTTATAACAATGAGAAGAACAAATATTAATGTAATTTGGGGGGGGGGGGGTAAAATGTTACGAAATATTCACAACGAGACTGAAAAAGTTGAAATTGACATCCATGTCTGCAGGAAGAAAAATGGTCTGATTCTTTTTCACTTAAAATGTTTGAATTACTACTTTAGCCGTCGTTAACGCGAGTTATAAACTGTAAAAGTCACTAGCAAATATACATTTAACCTTCAAGATTGAAAGATTAACGCTGGTAACATTCCGATTACAGGAAGGCATTTTCATATATAAGAATAATTTCTTTCTGAATGTTTAAAATATGCTTTGAGGCGATCTGGTTGGAATCGATACAATATCAGTTGGCTGTGAATTAACAGTATTATTAATTTACGTTCAGCCAGCGGCAGTAACGATTGACATCTTGCAGTATATGGTCTTCATTTATTTATTAAAATTAATTGCAATGGAGCGCACGCTCCGATGGCAGTGTTCCTACAGACCCATCTGACCCTGGGGTACAAAACTTTGGTCAGTCCACTGCTGGAATATGGTGGTGTAGTTTGGGATCCACATTTTGGGTATCAAATACAGGAGTTGGAGGGGGTACAGACGAGGGCTGCCAGGTTTCTCTCTGGAAATTACCGCAGAACACAATCGGTAACTAATATTATAAAGGAACTGGAGTGGGATTCATTGGAGGATAGAAGGAGGGTGAAGAGAGTCATGGGACTGTACAGAGCCTATACTGGTGATGAAGCATGGAAAGATATTGATGGAAAAATTGAGAGAGGTGCCTGTTAGGGTAAAGTTCACCATGACCACAAGCTGGCACTTGATTTCAGGCATAAGGGTGTGGGAAAATTTTCTTTAATAGGAAAGAGAGTGAGGGACTGGAATAAATTGCCAAGAGAAGTGACGAATAACTTACCGGAAACACTGAAAGAAATTAAAGTAAAAATTAGTAGAGGGAAAAAGTAGGTTGGAAAGGGAAAGGTAGGGGGTGTAGAGAGATTGCCACCGGAGCGGGCGCTCCATCGCAATTTTATCAATTATTAGTATTATTATTATTACCCCTTTCCAGGACCCACATTTTTTTCCCTCTACAAATTTCACTTTAAATTCTTTCACATTTTTTGGTAATTTATTCATCATTTCACTTGGTAACTTATTCGCATCCTTGACCTCCTCAGCTACGAAAGAAAACCTTCCTACACTCTTGTGTCTGAAATCGAGTGCCAGATTGTGATCGTGGTCATATTCTCGCTTCCATGCACTAAAACTAATACCAATATCTTCCCACGCCTCATCATCAATATACGCCTTGTCACTGATAGAAACTTGATTAGAAATTTATGATTAGCAGAAATTTAGGAAGTGTGTGAAATCTGAACGGGAATCTTCAGGCACAGCAAGGGCGGATCCTCGAGAGACCGGAAACGAGGCGAGGTTCTTTACCTGGAAGAGGAAGACTCGTCGTGATGTATGGTCCTGCATTTAAAGGCCTATCCTTGAGTGAGGCGTTATCTCTGGCTTCTGCTTGTGCTCAACACTTTCTCCGCTTTTAGCCCGTATGAGCTCATCTCTGCTTCGTGTCTCCCAATTCGGGCACTCCGCGGCACAGAGGGCTTTCCCGCTACTGTGTGACGCAGTAGAGACACTCTGATGCCTCGGAAACATAGCACTCACGCTGCTGCATACTACCTACTACCTGTTTTGCTCTGGCGGATTCAAGTTCTTGTCACTAATTATCTTTAGTTTTGCTGTCTGTGATTACATTGAAATGCCAAAAGTCACGCTATGGGAAAATGTAAATACCCAGATAGCAGGAACAACGCGGAAGAAACGTATAGATGTGCCGTGCACTGTCAGGGCTGCGTTTTGTAATCTCTTGAATGTTGTGAAGGGTTTTTTGACGTGATTACGGCTGCACGTCATGAATTAACAGACTTTAAACGTGGAATTGCAGTTTTTTTTTGCTTGGGCTTTCCGCCTCGTCGACAGCGTCGAGGCGGGATGAGATGGGGGACAAGGAATGGGAAGGAATTCGGCCATGGCCTTTTTGAAGGAAGCATCCCGGCATTCGCCTGGAGCGATCTGGGGAAACCAGTTGACCCTAGACGCAAGGGGTATTCCATTCTGGAAATTGTTCATCAATTCAACACGCCTCAATCCAGAGTCAAGAGCGTGTCGTATATATGTAACTTGAGGTACTCCGTCCCGCAGTGGTCTACGTAATGACCGAGGCCAGCGACGTCTGCGTCGAGGAGTCAGTGTTGACAGACACACGACAATGCGTCAAACTTTGAATGTGGGATGTGCGTCAGACGTGTTCGTGCGGACAGTGCAGGATACTTTGTAACGGATGGGATATGGCGGCATAAGACCGACGCGATTGCCTCTGTTAACAAAACGCCATCTGCTGCAGGGCCTCTTCTGGGCTTGTGGACATAAGTATTAGTTGGACCCAAGTGACTGATCACTATTGTAAGGTTCCGGTGTGGCGCAGACTCTACGAGGCTATGGACCAGGTTGTTACGGATGCACTGTGTAATCTGGTGGTAGCTCCACCCTGGTACGGGCTTTATTTGCAAGGCTCGGACTGAGATGTACGGGAAAACTCTGGCCAGCTACATGGAAACAATTTTCAGCCATTCATGGCCTTCATGTTCCCAAAAAAAGACGGAATTTTCCAAGAACTACTGGAAAAGTGTACATTTATACGTTTCTTCTGCGGTTTTATTGCCATTTGGATATTTTTCTTACTATCCTATGACGGTCACCACTTTATTGTATATTAACATGTACGTTGGGAATTTTACGAACTGTTGGTTGTACAGCTGTTTCAAATTAACTTGGTTAGTGACAGAAACTTACATCAATGCAAGCGTAGTCAGTCAGTCAGTAATTGATACGATAAAGGAGCTGGATTGGTATTCATTGGAGTATAGGAGGAGGGTGAAGAGAGTGCTGGGAATGTACAGGGCATATGCTGGTTATCGGGATTGGGATGATATTGATCGAAGAATTAGGAAAAGTGTATGGAAGGGAAAAGATGTCCATGGCCACCAGCTTGCACTCGGTTTCACGCATGAGGGAGTGGGAAAATTTTCTTTTGTGATTAAGGGTGTCAGAGATTGGAACAAATTACCAAGTGAAGTGACGAATAATTTACCAAAAATGCTGATAGAATTTAAAATTAAAATACTTTAGTTGCAAAGGTATATGAGGGAGGAATTTAACAATCAAATTATATAAGATAATAAAAAAAAGTTAAAAAAGGGGTGATTAGAAGAAGGGAATTGCAACCGTAGCATGTGCTCCATCTAAATCAAAGAAATGATAATAAATGTATGTACTTCTCAAGCTATGCGGAATAAACTTGGTTTCTAGTGTTTAGCAGGTGATGATGGTCTCGGTGTCCAGCGGTTTTACCGGCGGTGATTTGGACTCCGGGCACGTCACGCGCCGGTAGTGCTGGCGGAGGCGTGAGGAGGTAACGGTCCCCTGCAAACAGCGGACACCGAACTGAGATCTGCAGTGTGGTCAGGTCAGCGCTATAGGACTTACTCCAACACTACCTCCTCGTTAGGTGACAAGCTACTACAGGTCACTCCGCTACCCGTCAGCGTGGTCCAGTGCACACTGGGATCGAGGAAGTGCAACACGACCGGGCACGAGCACGAGCCCCCGCGTACCAGCCATCCTGATTGAGGTTTTTAGGTGGTTTTCCGCAGGTATCAAGCGAATGCCGGAACGGTCCCCAGTCTCCCGTCATAAAATACACGTTTCAGAAACAATAAATTCACTTACCACACACAGAACATAGTTAGACATTTCGCAGACAGATGCCGACACTTCACTTCATAAAATGCTTTTTGTCAGCAAGGGCATGCGAATCAAAGCTCCATGTTTGACCATGCCAATGATTAGTAAAAGTCATCAAAGGTTTTTTTTCTCTTTTCTTTTTGCTTCTGGCTTTACGCCTCGTAGACTTGGAGGTTCGAGGTTTTTAGTAGGAGTGGCAACAAGATACGGGAAGGAATTCGGCAATAGCCTTTTGAAAGAACCATTCCGGCATTCGCCTCGAGTGATTTGGGGAAACCATGGAAAACCGAAATCTGGATGGCCGGAAGGGGATTCGAATCCACGTCTACCCGAATGCGAGGACAGAACGTTATCCGTTCACCTACCACGCTCAGTCCCATTAAAGGCAACCGATCCCTAATCTTAGGGAAAGGTGGTGAAGAAGAACAAGACAGATCACTTTCTTTACCAATGATACAAACTGAATAGCTTCTTAATACGTACGTTTTTCATGGAAACTAACAATACTTGATATTTCAGTAATTAAGTAATGGTTGAGGTGTCGTGCCTTCTTGTTGGAGGACATCTAGAAAGATAAGGAAATGGGTATCAGGAAAAATCGAAGTATTTGTAATGTGTGAGGTAGAAGGATGTTGAAATTAAGAGGACATGTAATGTTCGAAACAAATGTGTTCTGCAAATGATGTGCGAGGAAAAAACTTTATGGAACAGTGTTACAGAAGAAAGAAACAGGATTGTGGCTCAAATTTTGAAACATGTGGCATTGCTTAATCTGTTAGCGGAGCGAAAAGTTGAATGAACAAAACTGTAGAGAAAGGCAATGATTAGAATTTATGTAGCAGATTATTGAGGACGTAGGGTGCAAGGGGTATGCTGGGATGAAGAGCTTAGCTCAATATGGAAGAATGCATTACACCAAAAACAAAAGAAAAACATTACGAATTTCTTCACAACTGATGACGGCATATTTTTTCGATAACTGTAACACTATCACAAATTTCGGCATTGTTAATGGCAAGAAATTCTTGATCATTGAAATACACTAATAAAGCTCATGATTGGATGGACAGTTATCGAATGTTGTAACAGGTAATACGAATCTTTAACAAGCACTGTGCCGTTACTCAGTCATCTGGCGTTAATCTGAAAATATAAACATTTACCCTATGCTGCATGGTGCTGTAAATGACAGGTACCCATGAAAAGTTTTGTTTTATTTGAGAATAGCTGGCCTGTTGGCGTCGTTGAATCACTTAGGAGTAGAGAAAAAACCTTTTAGACTGCACGAAAATGCAACTATGTTTATATTTATTTATAGTCAATCTTCTTTGTGCCCAAGTTTCTTTCACTCTCTGCAAATTCCTTCAATTCTCCCTGTGTCTATATTCTTCCATTGATTGATTTTTTTTTCTTCTTCCATCATTTTGTATATTTTTTTCTATTTCCTAGAACCATGTTAGTTTGGATTAGGCTTCGGCAAAATATATCGATGTATCGAAATATGGATATTTAAAAAAAATAATAACCGATATTTATCGCCCATATTTTCACTCACGACATATCAAAAATCGATTTGGAGTATCAATTTTAAGTACCAATTCGATATTTTTGTGCGAGCGTAAATCAGTATCCAATTTTATGTGTGGCATTTATATTTGATTAATATACGTACGTATTTGATATAAATGCGTCTTAAAAAATTGAAATCGTCGTAATTTAAGATGTTAAATTTGAACAGGTTTAGGGTAAAGTCATCTTTTTTTGTCAACATATTTGAATGATAACGGTTAGATTATTCTTAATCAAATTGAAGAATATTGATTAAGCATCAATGTTGTGAAGTTAAGGATTTATAGCTACTGTTTTTAGTTGGATCTTTCATTGATGAATAGAAGGTAATGCGTTGACGCAGTACTATGTTTACTATTATGCGAACCAAGTCTCCTTCTATCCCTGAGACGTTTAACTCGTTGTTAGTTGGAATCTCAGTTTGCATGGCACATGATTGTTTCGGCATGGATTTTGTGCTTTGGTTAGGCCCACTGGCTTTGTTTGTTGTTGGTTGGGCCGTGGCTGTACTGAAAGTCTTGGTTCCAGTGGGAGGAAATTCAGCTGGTCTGTACTGGTATCCTTTAGCTGTATTTAAATTCCCGCTCACCACTTTTTCCTTGATCTCTTCCTATCTCCTACATTCAAGGCAGCCTCTGTCGTTGGCATTGTGGTCTCCTCCACAATTTACAAACTTCTTGATTTCGTTTGAGCAGCTGAACACATTGTGTCCCTCTCCACACCTTAGATACCTCTCCTTTCCTTTACAATATTTAGATATGTGACCATAACTTTGACATTTATAACACTGCAATATTGGAGGTATATAGGGAGACACTTTAAATCATAGGAAGTAGATTTCAATTTCGTCCGGTAGGTACTGGCTGTCAAAGGTTATTAGGACAGTCTGTAGTGGTTGCGATTCTATCCTGCCTCCTTAAAGATTTTCTTGGTAAATCTTCGAACTTCGATGATTTGTGCAGGTGATATGATGCTGAATTTTAATTCCTCTTCTGATAAATCCGTAGGAACAGATTTAATAACCCTTTTATTTCCACTTTATTGGCAGGGATATAGGCTTTCACAATCCCAGCGACTGCAGAATAGCTATATTTTCTACAAATATGTTAGCTGAACGTGGGTTTATGAAATCCATGGACATTCGCTTCTTCTCTTGCTGGTTTCAGCATCTCAATCCACTAACCTTGTCGTAAAAGATTTTTCCCAGCTGGATTGAGTGCAGAGTAGAGCCAGCAGAGACGGGTTCAACAACCACAACATATGGCCCCTCCGCCTCGTCGTTATACAGCCTTTTCCGCTGCACGTGAGGGTTGGTTTTTTTCCTTGAATTCTACATATATATCACTACTAGTACGGTTTGCTGTAATAACGTTTAACATGGTGTTCCTAGGATGGTCATCCCCTTCTGTGTGAGAAACAGAGTTTTTTTGTGTGGTTGGTGCCTGCATCCTTGATTCCGGTAGGTATGACGTGTATTATCATAGCTTCTTCCCCTTTTTCTTTAGTGATGTTTTTCTTGGCTACTGCTCTGCGTTTTCTGCTCAAATAGTTCTCCTCTTTCTCAGTGTGTAAAAATTTCAAAAAAGTTTTTTACGGGATTAATTAATAACAGTTAGTGAGGTTATTACAACGCTACACTTTGACCTGCCTCACGGAAGCATCGGTACTTCGTAATTTTATTATTTTACCTTGGTCGCCACCAGCTGTTTGACGAACGTACTAATAATACTTACAGTTCTCTGTGATGTTAAGAACTCACTAGTTCACAGGAATTTGTAATAAGCAAGACACACTCACTCATAGGAAGTATTAAGTCGAACAACTTTTTATTACTCCAACGATTTGTGTCTTATATTAGTACTCCGACCACCAACTGGAATTATTTATCACTTATCCGAAGATTGCAAGTTCTTTATGAGTGGAAAGTTTAATCACAAGATACTCTCCTTCAAACAGCAACATATTAAATGTCTGTACCATAATTACCAGTTCACAACCGCTCATTAACAGTTCTCCAGGAACGTCTCACTGTATTTTCACACCATATGGCTTGTCTTACGTTAGCGATGTCAAGCCAATATTCATTTCCCGTCGCGGGCGCTCGTATTACGTATCCATATGCCCGAATATTTCTTTCCGAATCTACCGAAAACACGTACACGTCGACACACACACTTCCCGCCACTCGTAACACTTGACTACTCCTCTGCCACAGAGGTTAGACCCTCGCGGTATATCGATAATCGATATTTATACAAAGATTGCAAGTCCAATGTAATGTTACAAGTGTCATTTTGGGTTATCTCTAGTTTCTTTTTGCTGGTATCCGACATATCCTGATCACTGTAGTAAATATTTATTTGGACTACCGATACTATTAACCGCCAATGTGGCGACTGGACTAATAAATAAAATATATTTTTAATTGAGTGCTATACAATTTCGTTGTCACGGTAAACAACCAGAGTTGCTTCTGTTCGGCGAGTCTCGATAATGGCCAAAGTGATATTTACACCGTCTGCCACAACAGCACTGCTTGACTAATCAGCGAAATTCAATTAAGCAACTGTACTGACTTAATTTGCGTTTATACTGTTAAAAGGAAGTGTAAATTTCAAACAAATAATTGAATTTGATTTAATTTAATTTAATTGCAATGGAGCACAGGCTCCGGTGGCAATTTCCCTACACCTCCATCTTACCCCTATCCTGCAGCCACCTACATTTGCCCTCTACAAATTTTATCTTTAAATTCTTTCAACGTTTTCGGGAAATTATTCATCATTTCTTTTGGTAACTCATTCCAATCCCTGACACCCTTACCTAAAAAAGAGAATCTTCCCACTCCCTTTTGCCTGAAATCGAGTGCCAGCTTGTGGTCATGATCATCTTTTCCCTTTCATGCACTACTTTTCATACCTACTCCAATATCTTTCCATGACTCATCGCCAGTATACGCCCTGTACACTCCCATGACCCTCCTCATCCTCATCCTGTCTTGCAATGAATCCCATTCCAGCTCCTTTATCATATCCGTCACTGATTGCATTCTGCGATAATTTCCAGAAACATATCTAGCAGCCCTTTTTTGCACCCTCTCCAACTCCTGTATTTGATACGTAAAAAGAGGGTCCCATACTACACCACCATATTCGAGCAATGGTCTGACCAAAGTTTTGTAACCAAACTCCCTCACTTCTCTCGTACATCCCCTCATCACTCTCTCCAACAAGTGCAGAATTTTGAAACCTTTTCCTACCACCTGTCTAATGTGTCCTGCCCAGTTAAGCATGTTATCAAATGTAATGCCAAGATATTTCCATTTCAAGTCTTCAGCAAGCAATTCTTTCCCCACCTTATATTCATAATTAACCTTTTGTTTTTATTTGTGTATCTAATAAGCTGACTCTTCTTTGTATCATCATCCCATATTTACTAACCCAACTAGATATCCTGTCCAGATCATCCTGCAACTGTTTACAATCCTCTAGCGTTTTGATTCTTTTATATAGCATTATGTCATCTGAAAACAACCTAATTTCAGATAGTAAACAATCAAAACAATTACTCACCAGAATAATAAATAGCAATGGTCCTAATACACTACCCTGCGGCACTTTATTTGCACTTATAGTGTTAAAATAAAATTAAATTGCGATTATGGTTGGAAGGCAATTATTAGTTCCTGAAGTAACAGAAGAAAAATACGAAGAACAGAGAAAAAAAAGTTACAATTTTATGTCGATTAAATTTTCATGTTGATTTTTGTTTGTTTACGACAATAGATGCAGTGATTCACATGAAGAGAAGGGCATTCTGTGTTTGCGTCATTTTCTCTGTAACCGTTATAAGAACTAAGTTACAACATAACCTAAGAATTTTTTTGACAGAAGATAAGAAACAATGAAGCTTATTAAAATCCTCATAGAAAGCTTACACGAAACGTACGTTATAATCTCGAAATATATCAATCAAATTAATAACAGTTATTCGTTTTTGAAATTATACTTTCCATCATTTAAAGTAAAATGCATTTATTAAAAAAAGTAATCCTAGCCACATACTCCGAGAATCTAACCAGAGCAAGGAACTCATATCACGAAAAATGTCATTAAAAATGATCGTTATACGTTTTTTTCTTACAACCCTTCCAGGATAAATTTTTACTACCACCATAGGTGATACCCTTCGTTTATTTATATAAGAGTAATAGAAGTTATGATTTTCGAACTGCAATATTGGTGGAGGTTGTGGTTAAGTTGATCAGAATATCAACTGACACATTTTATTACGTCATAATTCACTATGAAATCAGTTTTATAATCAATTTAAACTGCTTTAATAAGCGCCACGTTACTGAAGTTATTACTTCATGCAGATGAAAGTAGATCTATATTTATCGTGTTGAATTTTGCCTGGACCAGGAATAAAGCTGATATTACGTGGTATAGCATAAGATTTTGGGACTCGTAATTTATTTTTAATTTCGTTGGTTTTGTACTTCTGCTGTCACTAATTGAGCAGAAGTTACAACCGTATTGCTATGTAATCTTCAAACGAAATATAGATTACGAGAATTACGTAATAACAATTCCGTGTAGTTAACCAACTGTAAAGAAATGAATTGCGAGAATATCGCGATCGACCCGTCTTTTTTGACGGGCGTGAAGCTAGTATATTTATAAGTTATTAATTTCAGTTGAGGATAGTAGCCCACAACTTGTGAGTATTGTCGTTGGTGGTTTTCTGTGTTGATGTTGTATAAGCGTGTTTGATGTTTCAGGTTGGGTTGACTCAGTGCACTGCATGGCGCGCCCAGGCACCTGTTGCGTCTTAGTCACCGCTGATGTCACCCGGAGAGTAGCCAGCGACGGCCTCCACCGTCGACGTGACCTACTGGAGACAAGGCACGAAATTTAATCAGGAGTCACTTCCACAAAAATACTGTTGCGGTCACCGGTATCAATGACAACGTCACAAGAACGAGATCTCACCAGAAGAATATAGTAGCTAGTAACCCCTCCAGAGGATGTCCGCTCTTACAATGGCAAGGCTTCAGGACATACAATGACTGAGCTAAATCCGTGACAGGAAACTGCAAACCGAGCGTTCTTAAACCAAATAGGTTGCATTTTTTTAAAAAATCTGACGAAAACTGCGTCGTTTTTCTGCCAGACAATTCCAACCCAATCTGTGTATCAATTCTGTGACCCTTTCTCTAGGACTGTAGCAAACACACCGAGCGTGGTGGTGTAACGGCTAGCATTCTGGCCTCGCATTCAGGAGGACGGCGGTTCGAATCCCCGTCCGGACATCCAGATTTCCCAAATCACTTCAGGCAAATGCTGGGATGCTTCCTTCAAAAAGCCATGACCAAATTCCTTCCCATTCCTTGCCCCCATCCTTTCCCGTCTCTAAAGACCTCGCTGTTAAAGAGACGTTAAGCAGATAAAAAAAAAGTAGCAAACAGTGCGAATCGGGCTCGTCTCTGCACTTTCTCTATACTGTCAATCAGTACCTTGTGATACTGATCCCAAACAGGGCAACAATAGTTTCGATGAAGGAGAACGAGGGTTTTGTACTCTACATTGTATGAGCGTTACAATACCTGAATATTCGACCAGCAATCGTAGCCTAGAATTAGCTTACGACGGAAGTTATGAGCTGGTCCGATTTCATGTTGGTTTGTAATACTACGGGGAATCAACCATGTTAATAACTGAACTGTTTTACCCCGGAATAGTTCTTTATGCCCCGTTTACATGATGCGAGTTGACTGGAACGAGTGTACTGTCTTGCTGCGCGCGCAGCACTGGATAGTCCACTCTCTTCGTGTAAACAGGTACCAGACAGACGTTGACTGGGGATAGTGGACTCGGTTCACGACCAACTCTTGGCGTGCGAATTCAACAATCAAGATGGCGACAACTATCAAACCGCGTAAGCGGAGTGAAGCAGAGGCATTAAAATCTTTAAAACTGCATAAAAGTGAGGAAATTCCGTGGAATTTTAAGAATAAAAATTATAAGAACAAGAATCTTAGAGACTCTGCTATCAAAAAATTGCTTCTTAGCGGTGTAATTTTTTATGTATTGGAAAAAATATTTCACAATCTTCAAATTGAGATACAGTTAGTCTTAAATGATGCAACTCTATATTTTCACTTGCAACTTTATTGTTTAAAAAAGGCGCTGAGGTATTTAAAGCATTTCTTTTTAATATCCACTCTTTTAACGTTTTTCTACGTTTTATTGTATTATTCTTCATATCATCCAACATTATAATCAACAAATTAGCTACGATGTTAATTCCTTTCTGTAATATGGACAAACAATTTTCAATAAGATCACAATGTAGGAGTAGAGAACTGTCCTCACAGTGGACAGTGCACTGTCTTCTAATTACTTCTAGCATGCTAGTCCACTCTCTTACCCCCACCACCGACGGTACGTTCAACTGTCGTTCCAGTCAACTCGCATAGTGTAAATGCGGCCTAAGCAATAATTTCTCTACCTTTTACTGAGTTTTGCATTTATTAGATGACTTCCATAATTATTGCGACATACTTCTCCAATAAACTAGACGTCTTTTGTGTATATGTTATTTTGCTATTGTTCCAGCAGACTGATGAATGCTGAATGTTTATTATCAGGTGCCAATACGAGTCACTATTCAATGTAACAGTTGCATTTACAAAAGCAATCACAGGACTGGTGAAGCAAATGTAATATTAGATCTACCAAAGACAGGTTTAAAACTATTAAAAGATTCATTTTCTATTTGCACACCGAATTCTTACGTGCCACCTCATATATTACTTAAAGCAACCGAAACAGCGGTATACTCTATAATACGTCAGTGCGAGTAATGGCGGTTTACTTACAAGTTACAACTGAAAAGATTCTTCTTCTCGCCAAGACACTCACGTGCAAGTAAAGTACATTTCGCTTTCATGTAGTTATTACCCTTGCCTGTAGGACGATAACCGAGTGCTGAAAACTGCTATTTCCGTTTTCGTGATACTGTGCATAAACGTTTCCAACTTCAGTGTCATAAAAAAAAAACTAGTTATATAATGATTCTACTTTGTATTGAGGTTACGTTATTATTTATTGTTATGTGCGTATGGACCCAGTTGGATCACGCAGTGCTTTTTGATTCGTCTTTCTTATCTTGCAAATAGCTCTCAGTTTCTCTCCTTAAGCTCTTTTTCTGTCTTTAGTCCACTTGGTTCCTAGTCTCTTGAGCTTCATTATCTGGCTGCACTATCGATCTGTTGGCCTTTTGACTGAATTGGTTCCTATCTAAAACTTCCGAAGAGTCTGTTTGGGCCCTCTCTAGGTCTTTCTTGACTTGTTGGAGGTTATATTATTATATTGTTGCCCAATTTATTACTGACTAGCTGACCCGTCAATTCTTCGTTCGCTATTGATAGATTTGAGTATATTTATACAACTGATAGTTTGAACTCATTTAAAAGCATGTTTTATAATCTCGAAAGTTATCCAAACAAATTCTACCATTTATGGCGGAAAAATCCGTCGTGATCGTTTTACACACACACCAGTTGCAATTAAGAAAATGTTTTGGCCGCCACTCTACCGAAATAGAGAATATTTTGGGTCATGGATGGGCAAACCACAGGTTATATTACCACATTGAAACACAAATTGATGGTTTCCAAGTTACAATGTTTAATTACTTTCAAATCAACCATGAAGGTCACCCCGATAGCATGCCAAACGTTTAGCCGTGTCTAACGTCAGACAACTTATCCGTGCTGCAGCAGGTAAAACCTTCCACGTGCGAACTATGCACAAGTTTCTCAGCACACCTTACAACCACACTACATTCAAGACCACGTTGCGCTGCTGTATTTCTTCCTTTCGCCTCTTTTTCACACTATCCTTGCTCTTCTTTTTTTCACAGATATTCCTCTTCAGCCAGCGCTATCGATGGTCGATAGTCGAAATATCGATATGAGAGGCTTTCTACGTTACACATTGTGTTGTAGTACCAGGGACCAAAGGAAACAATGGTTTAAGTAGTGGATAAAATAGTGGTTATTCAACTTTAACATTCAAGCAACACATTCAAGGTGCTTCATTCATGAACATTCATCCGTTGCAATGTGTGCAAACGTTATTCATACTTTCAATAACGAAAACTGAATGCAACCTACATTAGATTTTCAAATTATACTAAATGCAATATTATGAAGTTTTTTCAGTTGATTAACTTTTCTTGGTGGGCGTTTATCACATTGTTCATTTGTCTTAATTCTCTAATTCTTACACAACTTTCTTCATTTTGTGCTTTGTGTTGTGATAATTCCGTTTCACATGGCTGTGACATATGTAGTTCATTTTGCTTTCTTACTATTGGTCAGACCGAGTATTTCAATAACTTTAAACATTCTCTTGACAAATCTTGATTATTTCGTTGCGCTTTCTTTCCACCCTACAGATAGAGGATTTCAGTAGTTTTCAACCTTTACCGAACAACGTAGACTATTTTGCAAAAAAACTGCGCGTAAATTGGTCCAGTAATTTTTAATATATAGCGTACACACCTACGAACATTGCCTTTTATACTGTGCATCAAGGGCGTATCCAGGATCAGAACTAGGAGGGGGGAGGCAAGATTTGAACTGGGGGAGGGGGGGCAACTCGTATTGGTTTCAAGGAAGTGGGATTGGGGACTCAAAATCAAACCTATTGAGGAAACTATTTTTATTATAGATTAACATATTAATCCAACAACTTAAATTAAGGAACTGCTATGTTGTTAATTAAGATCGTAATTCACTTAAAGTTTTTTATGTAGTCTAAACATTTACCGTCTTGAATTCTCAGAAAATTTTTCAGTAACTTTGTTTGTCAATGTCTCACGGTGTTCATTCACGAAATTTCAATGAACACTCATTAGGCATAATCCAGCCAGTCTTTCCTCTCCCATAGTGATCCTGAGCCAGTTCTTCACTCCTCGCAGAGTACTCAAGACAACTTTATTTTTCTTCTAGGGAGAGCAGCAGTCCCCCCCCCCACTCCTTCTACCCCTGTCAATCGCTGGATACCCCCATTATGTGTACATAGATGACACTGAAATGCATTCATTTGTTTTCTGTGAGGCGCGCGTGGACAAAGATACCAAAATTTACAGTTTTTTTCCTCTGTATTATCGAGAAACACGTCACTAATGTAAATAAAAGATATCTTACACATTCACTGATGACATTCTCCATGTGAAGTTTTGATGAAATGTGTTCAGTAATTTTTGCGATAAATTTTTTAAAATTTGTTGCATTGACCCAAAATATGTTAATAATATGGGTAAGAATTATACTTTATGTCCCCTGATTAAATAAGCTATCAGTATGTATAGTTTAATTAAAATCCGAGTGGTAAGTCGAGTCCACGTCCTAGTTGTGCCCCTGGGACCTTCCATATATCATATGAATGCTATCGGACCTCTGTGAAACTGATACTCAACCCTCAGTTTTTAAGTCGAACTCGTCCCTTCGCCGGGACGGTCGACCAACTGGGGGAACCATCAGGATGGTCAACAGCTTCAGCGATGGATGAGGATTATGAATCCCAACAGTGAAGAAGGTGGAAGAACTATCCTTGATGTGGGGAGAACCAAAACCCAAGACGCTTCTGTAGTGGAATCCGCCGGCGGCTTGGTCAGCGTCTGCTCACCCAGTGGGTGCGGCTGCCATCTCTGCTCCAGGAACTGACAACCCCTGGTTCTAACTTCCCAGTGGAAACACTGGACAAATATCTTAATCACAAGCCATGATGATTCGTGAGAGTAATGACAAAATTACCCCAGGTGGTAACCAATCCATCCGTCGATGGACGGCAACTGGGTATTCGGATTCTGGGGAACCCGGGTGATCACGAACACACGAGAAAGTCGGATTTCTCTGGTAGACCTCCTTACAAAAACCCCTACGTATATTGGTACCCCAAATATCAACACCCTACTTCAGCCTGAAAAATTACACACTCTAGCATCAGAAATAGATCCACAAAAACTCAAGATACTAGCTCTCCAAGAAACACGATTCACTCATGAAGACACAACTACCGCATCTTTAAGAGTAAAACAGGAAAACGAGTTGCTAATGGCACCGCACTTCTGGGTATGGTCTTTATGCTACATAAAAGCATAAAGAGTTCAATTAGAGAAGTTTCTCCCATAAACAACCGTCTCATGACTATGCAATTACAATGTGCCAACAAAAAGTACTCCCTGATAAACGCCCACGCACGAACGAATGTAGATAACAAAAAGAAGCCACTAGAAACGGAAAAATTCTGGGACAAACTTGAAAAGGTCATGGAAAAAATCCCTAAAGAGGACGCAAAGATTTTACTTGGCGATTTTAATGCCCAACTCGGAAAAGAAAAAGAATATCGGAAAACCATTGGTAAATATCCTGCCCACAGATTCACAAACAAGTACGGCACGAGACTTATTGAAATATACCAACACAGCAACTTAAAAATGATATCAACTTCTTTGAGGAAAGATTCACGAAAACAAAAGACCTGGAGATCCCCCATACCAGAACTTGGTGAATATCAGATTGACCACGCTGCCATTTCTTTATCCTTCACACAAAGAAGCCTATGATGTTCAAGGCCGCAGAGGGGCAAACATAGACACAAACCACTATTTAATAAGAATTAAAATGAAATTCATCCCAAAGAAGGTACATCAGAAAAAAACACACCTACAGAAATTTGATACAAGGAAGATCAGGAAAACTAACCTGAGGGAAGAGCGGGAAAGAGAACAAGCAAACACCTGGGAAATATTCCACACCAAAATTACACAAAAGGCTAAAATACTAATACCATTGAAAAAGAATACCAAACATCCCTGGTGGGATTCAGAATGTGAAAAAGCACTAGCGGAACGCAAAGAAGCTTTTCTTAAATATAACAGTAAAAAATCAGTGGAAAACTTTCATGAAATCCGAAAACAAGTGTCGAAAATCATCAGAAAAATCAAGAGAAAGTACCTGAAGAAACAATTGGATTGAATGGAAGAAAATTTCCGCAACTATAACACTTCTCAAAACCTATCCTTCAGGAAATCAGACGGAAATCTTGCACTAACTAATCACGAAAATTGTCGAGAATTGTCAAAATACTTTTTTGATCTCCTCAATTGCCCTGAACCCACATCAAGATTCCCGAAGGAAACACCCACCTATACCTATCCGGAATCCTCACCACCATCACAAGAGGAGATCCACAGACATATTCTCAAACTCAGAAACAACAAAGCACATGGAGAGGACTATGCAGAACTATTGAAAAATCTTGGACCAAATTCACTTCAAGAACTCACACAGAGATCTGGCAGACAGAAAAATTACCCGAAGTCTCGTAAAGTGCCCTCATTGACCCACTACACAAGAAGGTAGATAAAACGGACGTCAACAACCAGAGAGTGATCTCCCTTCTTCAAGTTGCAAACAAAATTCTTTCAGCCTGTCTTTTCAAAAGAGTGCAGGAGCAACTCGACCACAAAATTGGCGAGTACCAAGCTGGTTTCCGCCGGTAGGAGATTCATAGAACAAATATTCAGTTTAAAAACCACACTGAAATATAAAGCACTCAGGAACAGCCCGGCCATTTGCATATGATTCAATCGACTGGCAATCCCTCTTCAACATCCTCGAAGAGCAAGGGCTCGATCCAAAAAACACTGAGCCTCATCAAACAAACACTCACCGGCACAACCTCCAAAGTGATTTCATGGGTGAGATATCTGAACCGTTTCAGATCAATACCGGCGTTCGAAAGGGTGATGGTCTATCCCCGATACTCTTCATCCTTGTTCTGGACAAAGTCATCTGAGAATGGGAGAAAGAACTTAAATATCAGAAATATTGGAAACCCACACAACTCGGACGGCGCAAGAATGATATTAAAACATCCTGCTTAGTCTTCGCAGATGATTTAGTCATACTAGCAGATGACTAGACGACAGCAATTTAACAGATAGAAACTCTCAAAGAATGCGTAGGCTTACAAATATCCTCCCTAAAGAACCAAGTTCATCTGCTCAAAACTCCATACTCAAAATCTTACCACAAAATATGCACAAATTGAGAGAGTATTATACTTCAAGTATCTGGGAGAAATCATTGAACCCACAGGAGGAGAAAAAATAGCACAGAAACTTCGCATGCAAAAACTTAGGAGAGCCTACGGTAGAACCTACAACATATACAATAAAAATATTTGTCCATATACACAAAAGTCAGACATTACAACACAGTTATCAAACCAAACAAGCAAAAGTTTAATATTTTACAGGAAAGGTGACTTAGAAAGCATTCTGAAAGAAGAACGCAAAATTATAAGAAAAATCCTTGGCCCAGAAAAAACAGATGACGGATATAGACTCAAATCTCGAAAAGCAACAGAAACACTGACAAACCTCGCGGCAGACATCAGGAAAAGAAGACTGAGACTTTATAAACATATTCACAGACACCCAGCACCAAGACTCATTCATAAAATTATGACGTACATAGAACAGCTAAAAACTATGCCCCGGGTAAAGCAGATCAAAAAAGACTTAGAAAAAGTACATATAAACACATCAGAAAACATAGACAGACAAAAGTACAGACAAAAAAATTAACAAATGGAAGTACCGCCGGAGAATGAAGTCACTAAGAGACCGGGGACGAAGTGGACTGAAGAAAGGAAGAGAATCCACGGAGAAAACATGAGAGCTGCATGGAATCTCAGAAAACTGAATCGTTGAGGCTTTGCGTGATCCGACAGGTTCCAATTGCAAATAATGATAATAATAATAATTAAGGATCTTAAAAGCGCAAACATAGGAGCGTCAGACATCTTAGAAAGAGGCACCTTCAGACAAAAAGTAGTCAAATGGGAAGTTACAACTGAGCAACCAAAGTGGTTGGAAGAACGCAAACAAGCTTTCTGGGAAAGAATGAAAGCCTACTGGAACAACAAGAAGAACTCAAAGAAAACTTGATTGTGTTATTTGCTTAACATCTTCCATTTATTGGGAGAATTCGCCAATAATAATAATTAGAATTAATTAAACTCCATTTATTAATGTTTACGCTGACAGAGAGACAAAAAAATTGAATGTTTACGGTTCGGGAGTCTTTTGACTTCTGCATCATGGGCAATTATGTTATTAATGTGGATGACACGTTTCCTAAACCCTAAGCAGTGACAGAAGCTATCACTATGTGCAGCTTCATTAAATTCCGTCCATACGTTTTTGCGAAAATGTCGTAGACAGTGCGCGTATAAGGCTCTGGAATGTTATATCTGTAACACTGTGAACAGCTCTACAACAGGCTACTTTTTTTTCCTCTCGCAGGCAGTTTGCATGATTTATGCTGTTAAATAACAGGTGTAGAAAATTCTATTATGAATAGATCCAAATATCACAATACCTTCTGTATGTATTTTCACAATTGGTATTTCTGACTCGAGCTCAAATAGATTGAAATATGGACACAAATTTGGACTCCTGATACATAGTAGCGCTCCGAGGACATCGAAATTAACTCTAAAGATCAAATCGAACAGGCTGTCACTAACTTCACAAATATTCTGAAAGTATGCTCCAAAAATGTTACATCCAAACAAGAAATTCCCAGGCAAACAACGATATCCCGGAACATATTACCAACCTAATCAAACTAAAAAACCAAACCAGAAAAAGATGGCAGCGCTGGAGTGACCCAGCTCACAGGAGAATGGTCAATCACCTAGCGGACGAAATCAAGGACAACTTCAAAATACACAGGAGCGAGACATGGGAACAAAAACTAGCTGAAGTGCAGAACAATAGTCGCAAGATGTGGACTCTAGCAAAAACCTTAAATAAGACAAAAGAAGCTATTAGACCACTTCATGGCAGAAGAGGATTAGTATACGAACCCGAGGGCAAGGCGCAAGCACTTGCTGACACACTCGAAGTCCAATTCCAAATTAACATCATTGATGACGATGAGAGCAACGACCACGAAGATCTGGTTATTCATGAGGTCGACCACATACTTGCTACTGAGCCGCGGATTGAAGCGCTCCTAACAAACACAGGAGAGATTGAGACCATTCTTCGCCGACTGAAAGCCAAAGAGGCCTGCGGATGTGATCAATTGACCCCCTCACTAATACTAAACCTGCCTCCACAAGCTATCAGAGGACTAGAGAATATATTCAATGCTTGTATTAGGCTTAGCTACTTTCTTGATGCCTGTAAAACTGCCAAGGTAGTAGCAATAACTAAACCAGGAAAAGACAAGACATTCCCTCAGAATTACAGACCGATCTCATTACTGCCGATCATTGCCAAAGTGTTTGAGCGGATAATTTTTTCCCGTCTCAACACTCGCATTGTTAGAAATAACATAATCATTGGCCAGCAATTCGGATTCAGAAAAGATCACTCAACTGTAAAACAATGTGCCAGGCTAGTGGCAGGCGGGAAACAGCACAGCAGCATTATTCTTAGACATAGAGAAGGCCTTCGATAAAGTGTGGCACGAAGGCCTAATCTATAAGTTACATAAATTCGAGGTTCCCGATTACATAATTCACATAATCAGTTCTTATCTAGCTAACAGAAAATTTTTCATCAAACATGAAGGCGAGACAAGCCCAGTAAGCTGGAGTGCCGCAGGGTAGTGTCTTAGCACCTATCTTATACTGCTTATATGTCAATGATTTGCCGCATATTGTGGGCAGCAATGCCAGCCTATATGCAGACGGCATGGCACTTTACACCAGCAATATCAACTTAGAATATACAGCAAGAAAACTACAAAGGTACCTAGAGCTACTAACCCAATGGTGCAATTAATGGAAAATTAAAATCAATGCCACAAAAAGTCAAGCCATAATTTTCACCTCAAAATTAAAACTACCACGATAAAAATTGCACACGGAGGGAGGCTACATAAACTGGAAAAACGAAATTAAGTACCTTGGACTGCGATTGGACAAAAAGCTGACGTGGAGGACCCACATAGATGAAGCAAAGAAAAGAGCCAAAGCCAAGCTTGCCAACCTCTACCCAATCCTTAGAGGAGAAGGTATAAGGACGGAAAACAAATTACTTATCTATCGTGCCATTGTCCAAACGACATTCTTATACGGCTCCGAGCTATGGAGCATGGCTGCCGACTGCCACATCAAAAAGCTACATGCACTCGAGAACAGAGCCCTACGCGCCATTGTTGGTGCACCACCTTACCTTCTAAATTGGAGAATCCGGCAGGACCTCCGCTTCGACCCACTGACCACAATTATAAAAAACGCATCTGATAGATTCTATTTCCGATGCGAAAACTCGAATTACCCCGAAATAGCTACCATTGGAAATATAACCACCAGAAACTCTACCTCTTCGAGACCCCAAACAAACCATAAACCGGCAATTCCATTTCTAACCATCATGGCCACCAATCCTCCATTAAATGTAAATAGGCCCCTTTTAAATAATAAGCACCCTAAACATCATCCCCCACTATAAATAAGTAGGAATAGGTATAGGTATAGGCATAAGGAAATATAGATGCAAAAAAAAAAAAAAAAACTCGCTTAGTACATAGTTAGTTAAATGCATCCATCAAAAATTAATCTACACAAAAGATTCAGATTATTTTAAATAGCTTAGGACATTTACAGTTACGTCAGATTCTCAACTTAGACATAGACATTAGCCATAGGATTCGTTGGTGCTAAGGACGGCATGCAGCTTGTGTCTGCGACAAATCACGGATGGATGGATGGAGTGGTATATAAAAAAAATTCTTCGTGGTGTAAGACAAGGTTGTATCCTGCTTATTATTTAATATATACTCAGAGTATATCTTTAGGGAGGCGTTGAGTGATGTGGAGATGGGAGTGCTATTGATAAACAATATTCGCTACGCAGATGAAAGTCATTTTTGCAGACAGTCAGGAAAGCTTATAGTATCTTATAGATAAAGTATCACACAGAGGCCACAAATACGGACTTGACATTAATATAAATACAGACAAAAGTAATGGTCACTGGCAAAAACAACAACTCCCAATGCCATATTACGATTAACCAGAAGATCATTGAATGTGTATCAAGGTATACGTATCTTGGCACCACAGTAAACAACCAATGGGATCCATCTGACGAAGTAAAGTCACATATTTGTAAACCTGGGCTACTTTCAATAAAATGAATAACCTTTTTAAAAGTCGTAATTTATCAATTACCACGAAGATGAGACTACTGCGCTGCTATGTATTCTCTGTCCCCCTGTATGGCGTTGAAATGTGGGCATTAACGGAAACTATCAGTAAAAGGTTAGTAGCTTTCGAAATGTGGCTATATCGAAGAATGTTGAGAATACATTTGACAGACTACACCACAAATACTGATGTGCTCCGCAAAATGAAAAAAAAAGATATGGAAATACTGACCACCATAAAAACACGGAAGCTTCAGTACCTAGGCCACATGATGAAGAATAGTAGCCGTTATGAACTCCTGCAGTCTGTTCTCCAGGGGAAAATACCGGGAAAGAGAAGTGCTGGTAGAAGAAGAACTTCTTGATTAAAAAATCGGAGAACATGGACCTCCAAGACAACTACGGAGTTAATCCGAGCATCAACCAGCAGAGACGAAACAGCCAAGATGGTTGCCGACATCAGGAAAGGATAGGGACCAGAAGAAGAAGAAGAAGTGATACAACTGTACAGGTTGGATCACTCGTTCACTCGCTGTGTTGCGGATTATACCCTTCGCCAGTAAAACCTATTAATGTATTGCTAACTACGACGCATCATTCTTATACGTTTCCATCAAGTTTCTACTCTTGCGTTCTGCGTTCGACTGAGTATTAGGTTGAACTAACATGTTTTCAAGGTGACCGACAACTGAAGATGGTTGCAGATCTAACATGTGCGACAGCACACGCAGAACCAAGCAAAGTAATTGCCGATTCATTTAAAAATTGTATCGCCAGCTGCAAATGAAAATATTTCAGACTGTTGTATCAGAAAACTGAGCCTAAAGAATGTCAATTTAAATTACGAATATCTACATTATATAAAATTATCCTAACCCATGTAATTCCATGCAATTGGTATAGTATTGCAGTAATAAGGCAACTTTCTTTAGTCTGGAGCTAAATAAATATTTTTCCCAAATATACAAAACTTATTATTAAAAGTGAATATGGCTATAATAATATGCTGTACATTATTTTAAAAATGAAAGCCTTGTCTGATGTAAACTGATAAATTGAAGATAAGGTTTGGGCGTGATTTTGAAATTTTCTTACGAGAGAATCTGTTAGTGAAACTAATAAAGTAATGGAAGTGCTCCTAGTGATAAAATAATTTTTCGACGCAGTTTTACTGTGGATGTATACAGAATATTTTGTAATTTATTTCAGTAACCATCTATCAGTGAACGTAACCTTAACTGTGTGATCTTTAATCCTATAGATTTAGGAATACTGCTCTCGTACACTTAGACTGAGTTTTCACTGAAAAATAAAACATTTAAAAATTACTGTAAATTAAGAAATTTTAATTTTTACAAGATTACAGCAAAACAAACATCCTGTAAGATGTATGCTACTAAATATGGCAGAACTGCTATGAAGAATCAGAAGTCATTGGCTAGGAAGATGAAAGTATCCAGATGGTGCTAGCACCGGTGAAGAAACGAATATTTGTGTCGCGCCTTTCTTTGGAGTGTCGTGAGTTTGTCAACGGTTCTCTGTCATCATGGCCGCACGACATGAATTAACATAATTTAAAGGCGGAATGGTAGTTGCAGCTGGATGCATGGGGAATTCCATTTGGAAATTGGAAGTGTCCTCGATCCACAGTGTCAAGAGTATTCTGTTAATATGTTATTTTCGGCACTACCTTCTGACTTGGGCAACGCAGTGGCCTACACGTCTACTTAATGACAGAGACGAGGGACGTCTGCGTACAGGTGATCAGGCAACACTACGTCAAAGAATACCAACACTCAATGAGGTACCTTGATAGATGTATTGGAGCGGCAATGCAGCCTAATTTAGCGTTGATTGGATATGACAGGGAGAAGACCACCGCCAGTGTCTCTGCCAACAAAACATCACATCACACATCGAATAGAATTAGAGATGGATCCGGTAGAAATTGATAACGTAGGTATTGTAAAGCAATTAAAGCTTCTGAAGTGGGGTAAAGCGCCAGGTCCGGATGGTATAACGGTAAGAGTATTTTCAGAATACGCGGAGGAAATTGAACCATTTATGTCAGATATATTCCGTAA
This sequence comes from Vandiemenella viatica, assembly GCA_031002005.1. Classification (NCBI taxonomy): domain Eukaryota; kingdom Metazoa; phylum Arthropoda; class Insecta; order Orthoptera; family Morabidae; genus Vandiemenella; species Vandiemenella viatica. The sequence continues at coordinate 40,105,016 of CM061920.1, read as the reverse complement.
ATCTTTAGAAGAGAAAAAAGTACCCTCCGACTGGGAAATAGCCAAGGTAATTCCTGTTTTCAAGAAAGGAGATCGGAGTGATCCTAGGAATTATCGACCCATATCTTTAACATGCAGTAGAATTCTGGAGCATGTCATATGCTCGAATATTATGAAGTTTTTAGATTAGAACGAGTTACTTACACCGTGTCAACACGGATTTCGGAAGAAGAGATCGTGTGTTTTTGATTCTGTACCACTTTTAGCGAAGATAGGAGCATACGGTATATCGGTTTTTTTTTTGGGGGGGGGGATCATGGAAAACTCAAATCTGGATGCCCGGACGGGGATTCGAATCCGTGTCCTCCCGATATCGGATCAGATTTGTGAATGGGTACGTGGTTTTCTAATTGGTCGATCACAGTATGTCGTTGTTGACGGGAAAGCCTCTTCTAAGCTAGATGTTACTTCTGACGTTCCTCAAGGAAGTGTAATAAGACCACTTCATTTCTTAATTTTTATAAACGATCTAGGTGACAACGGAAAATGCTGGTTGCAATTGTTTGCAGACGATGCGGTTATCTATAGGGAAGTAAGGTGCTCTGACGATTGCTTAGAAATTCAGCGCGATTTGGATACTATTTCCGAATGGTGCCGTATATGGCAGCTTACACTTAATTGCAAAAAGTGTAAGGCAGTGCGAATAAGTAACAAAAACAATCAGTTCGTCACGAGTACAAAGTAAACAATTCATCTGTTGACACGGTTGATTCCCTGAAGTATCTGGGGGTAATAGTACAAAGCAGCATGAAATGGGACTAGCACATAACTTCCGTCGTAGGCAAAGCTAATTGTAAATTACGATTCATAGGTCGTATTCTGAGGAATTTCAATGTGCATACAAAGGAAATAGCGTATAAAACACTAGTGCGTCCGCATCTGGATTACTGTTGTGGAGTTTGGGATCCGTATCGCAAGGGTCTGATTGACTCAGTGGAGAGGGCGCAGAGGAGAGCCGCTCGATACGTGACTGGTTGCTACAGCCATTATGAAAGCGTCACAGGATTGATACATAGATTGGGCTGGGATAGTAGTCATTTACGTTTGAATTTATTGGAGAATATACGAAATTCTATGACCTACGAGTGCAGTGAGATACTTCTTCCACCAACCTATTTGGATCGCAATGACCGGAGGGATAAGGTTCGAGAAATAAGATGCCGTACTGATGCTTTTATGAATTCTTTCTTTCCTCGTGTTCTTCGTGATTGGAAAGCGCAGAATTAAGATTGGTGCTTAGCACCCTCTACCACACACAATGTTTGTGAATTGTAGAGTATGGATGTAGATGTAGATTGGCTTCTGTGCCTCCCCTAGGTTTGTGAACATATCAATTTGGCATTTTATGACTGGAAAATGTTGCTTGGTCAGATGAGTCCCGACACCAGTGGGTGTGAGCTGATGGTAAGGTTCGAGTGCAGCGCAGACTCCACAGAGCCGTTGACTCAGGTTGTCAGGAAGGAACTGTGCACGCTGGTGGTGGTTCCTTCTTGGGGTCATCCAAAAATTACGTCACACGAATCACACGATTTTTGGAGCCCCCTCTCCCTTTTTCCTTGTCACAGGTGATCACATTTGTGTGACCCCCGCCTCCCCTGGTGTGACGTCACATGTTTTGAATTTTAAATTTAAAAATTATTAAATTAAAACAACACTTTCAAAATTATTTATATACTTCTATTTAAAACATTTTCTTCATAAAATCGACAGTGAATCAAACATTTTAGAAAAATTACAAACCATAACAAATCAAATGAACGATACAAAATTCAATCACCTTGTTTCCACAGACTTTGAACACATTTTTCTATATTATTTATGACTGGCATAGTAGTCACTTCGTTCTCGATTTGGATAATGTTAGGAACACTCAATGTGTCCTCATCTATCTCATCCAACCATATAGTATCGTCATCGTTTACCAAACAAATAAATCTCCCAGTCGCGTCTAACTGCAATTCTTTGAGGAAGAATCTTCGTTATGGGCAAAACATTTTGTTACCTCTTATGTGATTACTTTTGTTTGTTAGTGGCTTTGTATGGTGAAAGACATAAACCGCAGATGACACTATTGTTTCTATAAGTAAGCGGAAGTCATGTTTTTATTTTTTTATTTATTTGTGTTGGCTTTCGGCCTGGTCGGCCATACTGCCAGGTTCTTTACATTTAATTTTACAATGGTTTATGTTTAATGTTTAGTTAAATTACAATTTCTTATCCTTTATTTTACAATGGTTCATAAGTTCTATGAGAGATGGGTTTACAATTTCTTTATAAAATATATCACGTTATTACCTTTTCAATTGCACAGTGTGAGTCGTCGCCCAAAGCACAGGGGCAGCTTTTTGTATATTTCCACCACAATTGAAAGTTCATGAAATAGTTCCTGTGGTTGCCTGATCTATTTGGAATCCTTTGGTGAGAATAATGTTGCGTACTTGTATTTGTAACTATTCACATTGGGTGTTGTTTTAGTGTGTATGTTCTAGATAATGTGGAGTATTTGTGATGGGTTAGTGTATCTACTTAGTTTATGGATGTTGGTCTAGGATTGGCTTATCAGCTTTGTCTTATATTTGAATATTTCCTTCTTTAAAAATGGACATTATGGTTCTGTATATTGAGTGGTTGTTGGAAGAGAGCAGGATGGCTAAATTAGTTGGGAAGGGGATATTGCACCTTGTGAGTTCCTTCAGCATTTTGTTTTGGATGTTGGTGCATTTTTTGCAGGAGAATAACAGGTGGTTGATGTCCCCCTATTGCTCGGTCGGCACAGTAACATCTGAGGGTATCTCTTAGTCCTATCCGGTTCAAGTGGCTGGGAAAGTTTCCGTGGTGGAATCTGCTTCTGATTATATTAATTAAGTGGCGTCTGTTGATTTTCCAGCTGTAGAACCAGGGTTTGGAAGGAATATGTGGTTGGATGTGTCCGTAAAAGGATCCTTTATAGTGCATCGTATTGTTCCAATCTGTTTGCCATCTATTTCTTGCTCGCTGTTTAATATCTTGTACATATGCTGATGGGGGTAGTAGTAGTTCTTTTCTTTGTCCGTATGCGATGGCTTCCTTGGCTAGTCTGTCCGCAGTTTCATTGAACTTAATCCCGTTATGCGAGGGAACCCATACTAAGCTTGTTGTGATGCCTATGTTGTTGCTTATGTGTATTTCATTTAGTATTTCTATTAGTAGTGGTGCCATCCTATAACTCCACTTTGGTTCTGATATGCTCCTGATGATGCTCAAGGAGTCGGCTATCATGACCACCTTCTTAGGTGTTCTGGTCCGGCCGTATCTTACAGCTTCTAATATCGCGTCCGCTTCTGCCAAATATATTGTAGTTTGCGGTGGTAAGGAGTATAGGGCTTTGTACTGCGTTTTGGGGCAATATAGTGCGCTGCCGACTCGTTCTCCTGTATTATTTTTTGATCCATCTGTGTATATATGGATTGAATTTGGGTCTTGGCTGGCGAGGAGGGCGTTCAGGGGCCGTAGTTTGGCGTTGGTTCCCGGCGTGTGTCCCAAATGCATTACTTGTGTGTCTAGACATCGGAGCTGGTAAGGAGCTTGGAATATCAGGTGTGTGGAAAACTTCGTTATGTTAACGCTCCTTTCTTCCCACGTTTTATACATGTTAAGTAGAAGACTGTTGCTTGGCGCGCCAGTCTGTTTATTTCCTTTATTTCGCTTACAGTGTTTGAGGTTGTCTAATCGGTCCTTTAGTGGGTGTGTGGTGCTGCTCAGTTTCTCGATTATAAACTTCTCTGTAAGTAGCTGTCTTCTTATGTTGAGTGGCATTTTCACCTGCTTCCACTAGTAAGGCTTTGGGTGGTGTAGATTTGAATGTTCCTAAATATGTTCTGAGGCAGCGATGCTGAAAAGAATCTAATTTCCGCAAAGCGTCTTTTGTGGAGTAGCGTAAAAGGCGCTGCCATAGTCTATGATAGATCTAATCATTGATTTGTATAGGAGCAGAAGTGCGTTGGGGTGGAATCCCCCATCTCGCTCCGGCCACTGCTCTTAGGATATTAAGTCGTTGGTCTGATTTGGCTATTATATGTTGAATATGATCTCTCCAATTTAGTCGGGAATCCAATATCATTCCTAGGAAACGGCTCTGTTTATGTACTGGGAATGAAGAAGACCTAGTTGTATCCTGGCCATATCGGGAATGTTGCGTTTTGAGAATATGACTATGGATGATTTCTCAGTAGATATGTCTAGTCAGTTACGGTGGGCCCACTTGATGAATGTCTGTATCGCTTCATACAACTGTTCGAAGACATCTTCTATTAATGAGCTCATAGTGTATATAACGATGTCGTCTGCAAATTGGAGGATTAGCATACTTGGGGAGAAGATTTTTTCTAAGTCGTGAGTGTATATCAGATAAAGGAGAGGACTTAATATCGCTCGTTGTGGGAGTCCATTGTAGACCCAATGGGGGCCTACCAGTTTCCCTGAGTTTGAGATGTTTATAACTCTTTCCGATATGAGCGAGTGTATCCCTGCTACAAACTCATGTGGGATTCCTAAGATGGAGAGCTTTTGTATCAGAATGTTGATAACAACGTTGTCATAAGCTGAAGTGATATCTAAGAATATTGCCCCTAAGTAAAATTTCCGTGCGAATGCAATATTGATATCTGTAGTAATAATGCTATGTTGTCGAGTGTACTTTTTCCCTTTCCTGAATCCCAAATTGTGATGTTGTAGTAAGTTGTTTTTTCTCCATCCAATATTTCTAATCTGTTTTTTACGATGCGTTCTAATGTTTTGGATACACACGACATCAGGGAAATAGGTCTATACGATCCTGGATGCTTTGGGATCTTTTGTTTGGGTTTTAATATGGTATAATTTTTCTGAGTTTCTCACTCTATGGGGACTCGGCTTGCTTCATCCGATTCGTTAAACATTTTGGTTAGGAGCTGTAGGGCATTGGCAGGCAGATTATACAATATCGAGTAATGTATTCTATCTTTGCCTGGTGTCGTGTCAGGGGACTGTTTAATATTTCGTTCCACTTCTTTAATTGTGAATGGAGAGCACAGTTCGTGTTCCGAATGTGTTCTGCGTTCGGCGAATATGCTAAAGTTTTTTATGGTTAACACCCTATCGGGGCAATTCTTTCCGCTATGGCTTCTATACATGAGCTGTCTAACTTAACGCTTGAAGTGAACGTTTTCCTGTTCTTCAAGTTTCTTATTTGTTGCCAAATGGTGCTAGTGTTTGTATCTTTCCCCAGTTTCTCACAGTAATGCATCCAACTGAGTCGTTTTTGAGTTCGCAGTATTCGTTTGGTGTATGCACATGTTCTTTTGTAGGTTAAGAATCTTTCTACTGTCGGTTCCCTTGCGATAATTTTCTGAGTGCTAATCTCCTTTTGGCCACTGCTTTAGAGCACTCCATATTCCACCAAATTGCTGGAGGATTACTTGTGTGTTTACGTCATTTTTTAAGCGGTATTGATTTGTCTGCAGCTGTTGTGATGGCTTGTATCAACTGTTTGTATGCCCCCTGGCCGAGATATCTGTGAGGATGTTCCTAACTTCCTCCCTCTAAGTATTTTTTTTTATCGTGCCCAATTTGCTTGGCTGGTGTTCCAGTGTTTTGTAGGGTGTCCCTTCCAATCGAAGTTGGTGTTGCAACCTATCGTGATTTTGATAGGTAGGTGGTCCGATCCTAAACTGTCGGTTAAAGTTTGCCACGTAGTTACGGATGCAATAGATGGGGAGCAGAGTGTTAAGTCCACAGCTGATGGGTTCCGTCCTACTCTTGGGATTAGGGTAGGGGATTCCATTGTTCATTATGACGAGATTTTGGTCTTCTATTCTTGTAATATGTCAAAGCCAAAGGGGTCGTCCTGTTGGCAGCCCCAGCTTCTGCTGTGGGCGTTGAAATCGCCCGCTATAATATATGGGGGGTGTATTTGTTTAAAGAGATGGTCCCAGTCGTTTCGACTTATTCTAGTTCGCGGGGGGCAGTATAAAGATATAATTGTGCATTCGAGGTTTTTAAGGCGTAATCGAATAGAAATAGCTTGGAATGGGCAGTTGGTCGGAACTAACTTTACCGGTTCGTGTGGTATGTGATGTCTAATCAAGATTGCGACTCCTCCTTTTCCGTCTGGGCGGTCGTTTCGATATGTCTGGTAATGCTTAAAGTTGATTTCTTTCTGTGGTTGAAACCAAGTTTCAGATAATAGTGCAATATCGATTTTACTATTACGTAGCTCGATGGTCAAGCTTTCCCTATTTGAGTACACGGACCTTCCGTTCCATTGAAGAAGGTTGAGTTGTGTACGGGGGGAGATTGTGGTGCCTTGAATTGGCTGTAGGGTTCATGGAGTGGAGGAATTAATAATTTGCTGGAGTGAGTTGATTACTTGTACATGGTCCACCGTGCCGTTGGTTCTGATTAGCTCAGTGATGGATATTATGAAAGTCATCAGTTTTTCTATCAGTGGGATTTCAGTATTTGGGAGTTGGTGTCCCCCTGTTTGGTGATAGTTATATGGTGCTTCTAAGGTACTATGTGGGAGAGGTGGGTACGGGTTGTGGGTTATAGGTTGGTATGGTCCGTTACTTCTCCAGAACAATTTTTGGGGAATTCTCACTTCGTTTTCCTTAGTGCTTAAATTTTCTGTGTTGGCATATGCCTGCGATTCTTTTGTTCGACTGTACAATGTTTTTCCGTTTGTTGTGCGGGTTGTTGTGGATTAGGTTGTAGCGCTAGATAGGTTCCTTCCCGGTAACTGCTGCTAGAGTTCTGGATAATTGTGTCCTGAGAGATAGTTGGTAAGGGCGGGAATTCAGTATTGCTCTTGAATCTAGGACTGGGGTTTGCTGGGTGTAAGCTCTATTTTCCAGTACAGCTGATGCTTCTCTAAAACTGACGTTGTTGTATATCATGTGTTGTTTAATTATTTTAGCTTTCTGGTAGTTGGGGCATATCCGATCGGTTGCTAGGTGTTGTCCTGTGCAGTTGGCACAACGTGGTGGAGCGGCTTTAGGGCATGCATCAATGTTGTGGTCCGCTGAGCAAAAGCTGCATCTGACCTGACTACGGCACTGATTACTGCCGTGTCTGAAACGTAAACATTTGTAGCATTGGATGACGACGGGTATGTAAGGTTCTACCCTACATCTAACGCCGTGAATGTAAACAAATTGGGGAAGGACTTGTGCTCTAAATGTTAAAACGCATACCGGTAATGGTATCGTTTCTTGTTTCCCTAGTTTATCGATTTTTTTCGTGAACCGCCTGATATTCAATACTTGAAATTCACTTTCTATTACCGAAAGAATTTCTGCTTCACTAAGCAAGGTATCGACATTTCTCACAACTCCTTGCTTTTGTATCATTGATCTTGGGATGTAGGCCTCCAAGTTATGTCTAGCGAATATTTCCGAGGTTACCAGGTTATTTGCAGAATCTCTGCTGTTGGTTTCTATTTTAATTCTATTGCGCCCGACACTGTAAATGTTTACTAAGTTGTGAGAAATCACGATACCTTGCTCCCTCATGAGTTTTCCTATTGCCATTGGGTGAATACGCCCAATATTTTTGTCCTTTCCTTCTACTATTACTATGTATGGGCCACAATCACTTGCCTCGTACCTGTTGGCCATTGAGTTCTGCTGTTGGTTCTGCAAATTGATGCCGTTTGTTGGTGTCGGCTCCGTGCTGTAGAAGGCTGCTGGACGATGTGGTGTTGCGACGTCTGTTGATAGTATTGCAAGTTTCTCTGCTTGCTTCGTGGATCTCCTTCCGTCCTCTTCTTAAGGTATCTGCCGTTTCGTCATCTTGAGGTTCGAAAGCTGGAAGTCTCCCATGGGATCGTCCGACTACAGACCAAGTAGGGTAGGTGTAATGCTAGTTGGGTTATCCTCTTCTGTTAATGGGCTGGTGGTTGTATTCAGTGTAGTTGGTAGTACCATACTTGTTGGGTTGTGTCTGAAATTTGTATCACTAGTAGATGAATCTTCTATGCTGTGAGTTCCTCCCTCGCCATATAGGCCCCCAAACATGGTCGATGCTGGTCACGCTAGAGGCGGCGTTAAGCGGAGGTTACGATGATTCTTCTACTATCTCGCTGAGAGGCGTATTTAATTTATATGTAGATAAGACTTGAATTTCGCCTGTCACTGAGTACTGTAACTTCACTGTACACTTTTACTCGATATGTATGTTTTCCTGGTCCGTCCACACAACAACAACTGTACGTAGTCGTTCCGCGAGCACAAGTAAGTTCGCTCTCCAAAGGTTGCGACTAGACTGAAGTCATGTTTTGTCAAAGCCTCAAAGGAGGTATTGCCCTTTTGCCTTATGTCAATGGCGGCCGACGTACGACACCCTAAGTACAGCGAGCGTGAACTCGCGCGGCCGCCACGTGACAAACAGTGATACAAAATATACATGTGACGTCACGAAGCTTATAATTCATACTCCCTCCCCGATGTCACACTTTGTTGAACCCCTCCCACCCCCTTAAAGTGTGTCGTGGTTTATGGATGGCCCCTTGGTATGAGCTGTGTTTTCACGGCATGGACTGGGATCTCTGGTCAAACTGAACCGACCATTGACTGAAAATAGTAATGTTTAGCAACCTGAAACCCAGTTTTAGCCATTCATAGCCTTCATGTTCTCAAACAGCGATGGACTTTTCCAGGGCGCAATGTATCACGCCACCGGGCAAAATCGTTTACGACTAGTATGATGAAAATTCTGGATAACTCCAGCGAGTAATTGCACGATCTTAATCCCCAGACGTGAATTCAGTCAAACGTTTCAAGGACATGATCGAACTGTCAGTTCCTGCACAACGTCCTGCACCAGCAACACTTCATCAACTATGGATGGCTGTACAGGAAGCATGGTTGAATATTACTTCAGTGGACTTCAGACGACTTGTTGAGTCGGGCTGCTGCACTTCGCCGGAAAAGGAGGATCCCACTTGTTATCAGGACTTTTAGCGCTTCAGTTTTAATAGAACTTACGTTGATCGGTGAGGGGTTTGATTTCGGGAATTGTCTTACATTCGGGAAGGCCTTGGTTCAATTGATACTCAGAACATCCAAGTTCCGGTATTGTGTGGTTTCCAGAACCCAATACAGCTAATTTCCGGGGTAGTTCCTTTATCAGGGATATTAAATGCTTCCTTCTCATTAACCGTCTTTAATCCTATAATTACTTTTCTGACGGCAATGATCTAAAAATATAGCAACATAAAACTGATATTAATTGTACAGACAGTTAATTCGTATTGTTTAATATAATTTTCTGTAAAGCTTACATTATTGGCTGTCATTTTTATCTTTATAAATGTTTAAGCTAAACATAATACACTGATCAGCTAGAACCTACCTCCTATCGATATAAAACTGTCCAGGCGATAGAATCGTCACCTGACGAGGAATGACCACTAGTCAGACACACGTACGGTGCATGTAGTATCAGTGAGCGTGGTATCAGTGTTTAGAAGGGGAAGCCACGCGATCTATCTGACTTTGATCGAGGGCAAATTGTGATGGCCCGGAGGTTCGGCACGAGCATTTCTGAAACTGCATGACCTGTCGGATGTTCGAGGAATGCTGTGGCCAATGTCTTCAACAAATGTCGAAAACCAAGGTGAAACCACGTCTAAACGTCGATGGGCTGGGTGGCCACCCTTCATTACAGATGTTGGACGTCGTAGGTTGGACAGACTGATAAAACAGGACAGGCGGCGAACTGTGGCGGAAGTACATCAGGCTTTAATGCTGGGCAGAGTACAAGTGCGTCTGAACACACAGTGCATCGAACACTACTAACGATGGGTCTCCGCAGCCGACGACCCATGCATGTGCCAATGTTAACACCACGAAATCGGCAGCTACGACTGAAATGGGCACGTGACCATCGTCACTGGACGTTGGTGTAGTGGCAGAGCGTTGCATGGTATGATGAATCCTGATACCTTCTTCATCATGCCGATGGGAGGGTGTGAATCCGTAGGTTTAGAGGGGAATAGCTTCTTGACACCTGTACTGCGGGAAGGAGACAAGCTCGCGGTGGCTCAATTATGATCTGGGTATCATTCACATGGGCATCCATGGGTCCCTGTGGAGCTCGTGCAAGGCACCATGACGGCCAATAAATATCGTACACTGTTTGCAGACCACAAACACCCCTTCATGAAGACTATGTTTCCAAACGACAATGGCATTTTTCAACAAGATAGGACAACATGGCTAGCAGTGTGATGGAGTGGTTTGAGGAACACAGTGGCGAGTTGCAATTGATGTGCTGGCCCACCAACTAGCTAGATCTGAACCTGATCGAACGCATTTGGGATGTGATTGAACGTGGCGTCAGAGCTCGTCACCCCCCTCCCCGGAATTTAGTGGAATTAGGTGACTTGTATATATAGACGTGGTGCCAGCTCCCTCCTACGACCTACCAAGGCCTCCTTTCTTCCATGCCAAGACGCGTCCCCGCTGTTATCCGTGCCAAAGGCGGACATACAAGCTATTAGGTAGGTGGTCAAAATACGGGGGTTGGAACTTAAATAGTGGCAACACTGCTGTGGAAACACTATGCAATGAAATCTACTATTGTTGCTGACAATACACGTTGTTGAAATACCTACCTTACCTCCGAGCAAATGGACTCGCCCGTCCCACGTCCCCGGTGTGCGCACAATCGAGGGAAACGTAGTCACTTGTGAGCGAACGGTCTAACGCAACGGTGTCACTATGTTTTCGAAACAGGAACAACGGAGTTGAATCAAGATTGAATGTGCCAGAGGTTCTTACAGCACGACAGTGTCATCAAGGTCTTCAAGAGGCGTGCAACCTACCCATCATTTTGCACGACAATGCTCGGGCGCATATAGCGCAAGCTGTGGCTGCTCTGTTCGGTCAATGGGACTGGAAAGTACTATACCATCCACCATACTCCCCGGACTTAAGTCCTTGTGACTTTGATTTGGTTCCGAAGATGACGGAGCCACTTCGTGGCATTCGCTTCAAAACTGTTTCAGAGATTCGAAAGGCAGTAGACCGCTCCATTCGCACCATCAACAGAACAGGGTCTGCTAACGGTATACTACGCCTTCCACATCGATGGCAACTGGTACTACACAACGCTGGTTGAAGGACAGTAACAGGTGCAAACATGTAACGCTTTTGTATCGGTTGTGAATTAATAGTTGCCACTATTTAAGTTTCACCCCTCGTATTCTGGCTCATCAGTGTATATTACGCAAAATAAAGACTCAAATACTTCTTGACCCAAAAATGAAGATGAAATTACGACTGTAGATTCCATAGAAATTTTCTAACTTTAAACAATAGCAGAATGTATAGGATTAGAGAAATAAAAAGCAAAATTGTGCAAAACTATTGTACTGAAGCTGTTCAAAAATAAAATAAACTACAAACATTTCCTCTGAAACCTACAAGAAGGACACCTTAGACAGTGTGGTTCTAGATGGCGTGAATGATAAGGGCCAACATATATAATTAAGAGTGCCAGGAAACTGAAGTTCAAGCGAAGAGTGTCGAGTATAATGATTGACGTTTGTATAATATCGTGAAAACTTCGGTTCCATCACCAACAACAAAGTGTAAGTTCAAATATTAGAGCAAAAATGAGAAACAACCTCTCTATGTTGACTTTTTGTGTGTTATTCTAAGAAATGTTATAGAAGGAATACTACGATTTTGAAATTGCAGCATTTTCTGTTCTTTAGGTAACACAAAGCAATAAAAAAATATATAAATATGAAGCCCCTATTTCTGAAGAGATTCGCTTTCTAACGATACGTAATTGTAGCATAAATCTATACTACAAATTTAGAACAATTTTAGCTGTAACGTCGGCGTTACGATTTGTGAACAATATAAATAGACTGACATTTAAAAAAGTAAAAATAAAGAAATGTGAGTAACTTTTTGAAATTTATGGAGACATGGAAACGATTTATCGATTCGAGCTAACGCCTGTCTCCTTGTTATCTATTAGATGATATACAATAAATAAATAACAATAACATATATGCGGATTGAAGGCAGATAATCACCCTTGAGGTTAGACTGGATGAGTTGAAGCACTCACGTTCAAATGCATGCTCTAAGTTCCCATCCATTGTGAAGAGAGTTGTCGGTTTGTTTTCATAAAACGAGCGTGGTGGGTGAGCTGTAACACTCGGCCCTGTATTCGGGAGGAAATTGGTTCGAATCTAGAATTCATTGCTTTTCCAGGATGTTTTCTTCAAATGGCTTTGGCCGAGTTCTTTCGCGTTCCTTCCTGCAAGTTCTTTACCGCCTCTAATGACCTCGATGTCGAAGAACCGCAAAGCCAGAGGAAAAAAAGTTTTCTTAAACATTTCGGGTCCCCTATCCCCTCGGAAAAAAAGAAACCTCCCCCAAATAGAAATTCACAAATCAAATTTTAGTGGAAAGATTAAAAGGTTGTCAGGAGAAACTAAACCTCAATTTCAACTCTAAATACCGAATTTGTTCACTGCTGTTCCTAATCGATACAATGTTACAAGAAAAAGATTCTCACGCTATGTTTTCTAAATACAAGCACATACAAACATATATGCAAACATATATATATATATATATATAACTGCGATGAAACGCACGCTACGGTGGCAGTTTCCCTACTCACTAATTTACCCACTCCTTATTATTTTTTAACTATCTTAAATTTTTTGAATGTATATTCTCCCTCCCCCTTCCCATTTCCTCGTATAGTTTTCCCTTTACAAATTTACGTTTTCAATTCTTTTAGAATTTTTGGTAAATTAGTGTCAGTTTCCTTGGTAATTTATGCATGATTAATCTACACCTAAGCAACAACGAACTAGGAAAAGTAAGTGAGGTATACTTTTAGTGATGTTAGGGCCGTTTAACACAGTGGTAGCCTAGCGGAGGAACACGGAACTATCACTCTATGAACAGGTGGTCAGCGGGCCCACGTCCGGCTTATGTAAGCCGACTGAGTGGCCTCAGGGTAAGCCGCAAACCACTTCACACTTCACAACGTTCTGCCAAAGAAACAGACTCTCTCTGTACCGCAAGAGATAACAGCATCAGATAGACACAAAAACGAATATCTGTCTATGTTGCAATATCTCTGATTTTCTGGCACGATCTAACATTCCTGCTACACCCTCAGGAGAAGTGCGAGGACACAAGAATGAAATTAGCTGCGAATCGAAGCTATTTCTAGTTTTTTGCAATGCTGCTTGGAATTCTTTCAACATATCGATGGACCTTTAGATCCAGTACCGAAATAAGCTATTGTGTTTTTAACTACTATTACATACTATGATTTCACAAACTGCCTATTGAAAAAAGAAAACCCAGATTCTCTGATAAAAAAGTAACGTGTCCTAATTATTAGAATTATATAAATTTAATAGTTATATAGACTGCCAATACTAAGATATTTGTGCTGTCAGGATGGTAATAAAATTAACTGGACTGGAAAAGTTAGACAGGTGGTAGGAAAAGGTTTCTCAATCCTTCATTTCAGTAATGAGGGCATGTACCAAAGATGTGAGGAAATTGGTTTAGAAAACTTTGATCAGACCATTGCTTGAATATGTAGTCGTAGTATAGCGCCCACATGTAGGCTGTCGTATAGAGGAGTTGGTGGGAGTACAAAAACCAATAACCGATGTGATAAAGGAGCTGGATTCATGTATTCTAGTATTTTGTACATGCCATTTAGTAACTTTTCAATATCCTCAGCATGTTGTGCTAACAAGACAATTTCATCAGAAAAACGTAGCATAATGAGTTTTTCTCCTTGAATACTTATGCCAAATGAGAATTTCTTTTTTAATTCCTTTATTCCTTCCTACACATAAAAGTTTAATATTAACGGGGATAGATTACAACTTTGTCTCATACCCTTTTTTAACTGATGGATGTCTCTCATGGTTCTCTACTTTTATTATAGCCACTTGATTCTTATATAGTTTATATTCTTCTATCTTGATATTTCGATATTTTAGACCTGACTTCTTTAAAATTTTGAACATCTTGTCCCACCTAACATTATCAAAAGCTTTTTCTAAATCAACAAACGCCATAAAAATACCTTTGTTTTTCTTGATCCGCCCTTTAAGTATTAATCTTAGAGCCAGAAACTGCTCACCTTGTGCCGTAGTTTTGCATCACCCAAACTGATCTTCGCCTACTATTTCTTCTACAACCGTTTCCATTCTTCTGTATATTATTCCTGTCAGTAATTTTGAAGCATGTGATGATAACATCACATGACTACATATAAAAGAGAATGGTTAAATTTTCTGTCGTGTGTAAGACATATGGTTACATATCTCTTTTCTTCATCTCTTGAAGACAGGAAAGAATTAAAGTATTGGTTGGCTCTGTTTTTTAGTTAGGCTTAGTGCAGCCACGTCCGATGACGAATACACTGTGAGATCGTGATGCAAGGAGGCTTTACTACTGCCTGATGAAACTAACAGAGCCACTGCTCGAAACGTTGGGTTTCCACGACTCCGTCCGCGAAGATAATGTTTCATCACTACGTCGGAAAAATGTCCATCCTCACATAAAATAATGAAGACAAAACAAGGTACAGCACAACTTGTGGCAAAGTTGAGGTACGTTAGAGTAGAAAACTTGTACAGTTGTGAGAAAACTTTAGAAATTAATATTAGAGAAGAGAAAGTAATGTTTCATAATTTTGACTTAAACAGTCCTCTCAGTTAGATCACGGTGCAATCAATACGTGTTCGAAAACTCAAGTGTCACGAAAAATGGTTCTAATTAATTTCGAAGAATGTTCCATGACGTCAGTCTAACCTGCCTTAATGTTTATGGAGGGAGCAATGATGTCAGTTGTGTGATGACGTCTATGTTCCGCAATCGTCAATGCTTGGCGTCATTTAAATGTCGAAACACGGGTTAGAATCGGCTTCTATTACGAAAACGCTTAGTCACACAGAAATTATCGGTGTATCAGTCGATCCGAAACCCGTAAAACCCATGTTTATCATCTATCATTATGTTTATAGCCAATGTAAGAGAGCGTTTTACAGTATTGGGGGGATTTAATACAGATGTTATTGTGGATACCAATTAAATTTCTCATAATGATAAATTGTGTTGTATTTAATCCAGTATATTATCTGAAACCACCGAAAAGCTGTAATACTTTACTTTTTTTATTTTAAAAAAAAAAAAAAAAAAAAAAAAGCATTCGGTTTGGCTTTTCTGCCATTTTTTTTCCTTATTCTTCCGTGCGTTTGACTCGCAATTACGTACTGTCTCTCTGAATCTTAATTCGTCTTCTACTAAAATTTGGAGACTAAAGGAAAAGGAAAAGGGTATTCTTCAAAAAATAAATAAATGTACACATTTTCTTGCCCATCATATGGTTTAAGGAAAAGGATCAACAATAAAAAATTAAGAATAAAAATACTGTAATTTAAATAACTACTTTTTCCAACCCTTAATGTATAACTGGATGTATCTACGCTGAGGTTTTTATTTCTTTTTTTTATTGACTTGCAGCTTTAGCTGGCCATGCTTTTATCTTATTTCTTCTAAATAGCCTCCGAATTTTGTTTTTGAATAGAGGTACAAAGATTTGTTGCAGTATCATGAAGTGAATATAATCACTAATACTGTTTCTCATCAGTTTTACAAAATTAAATATTTAGGGCTGTTTTTATCAACCTCCGATGGGTTATAAAATAATTTTACATAACACAATAATTTTACTATGAAAAAAAACAACAGGGTCTTACTTATTTTTCCACAAAATCGCCAAAGTGGTTGAAGCATTTGTCACATCGTGACACAAGTTTCTCGAGGCTTTACGCTTCGTCGGTGTCGAGGTCATTAGAGGCGGGAAAGGTCTGAGGACCAGGAATGGAAAGGAATTCGGCAATGGCCTTTTAAAGGAAGTATCCCGGCATTCGCTTGAAATGATTTGGGGAAATCATGGAAAACCCAAATCTGGATGCCCGGACGAGGCTTCGGACCCCCGTCCGCTCTAATGCGAGGGAAGAGCGTTAACCGCTCACCCACCACGCTCGGTTAAACTTCTCGATATCCTCTTCAAAGAAGTTATCCGCCATTGAGGAGACATACGTCTTGACGGCATCCTGAAGTTCTTCAATAGTGGCGAAGCGTTGTCTGCCCAACCATGCCTTCAAGTCTCGAACAGATGAAAATCAGTCCGTGCTACGTCTGAACTATACGGTGGATGGTCGAAAAGTTCCCATTTGAAGGGTTTAAGAAGGTTTTTTTGTCACCTTGGCACATTGTCAAGGATCAAAACCTCGCATAACGAGATCGTTCCTCTTCGTTTGTTTTGGTGGCTCTACGGAGACGACGTAAAGTTTCACGATAAACTTCCTATGTTATTGCTGTCCCCTGCTGAAGAAAGTCCACCAACAACACTGCTTTTTGGTCCCAGAAAACTGTAGCCATTATTTTCCTCTGGCTCAGTATGTTTAAACCTTTTCGACGTACTTGGGGCATGTTTGTGTATCGATTGCTTAGATTGTTCCTTTGTTTCAGGATTGTCATATAGGACCAAAGTCTGATCGCCAGTAACGATGGACTTAAAAAAACCGTCTACCTCATTGTGATAACATGTGAGAAAAGTTGAGGCTGACGCCATGTGCTGCTGTTATGTGGTCGACAGTCAGCATTTTTTTTTTGGATCCAATGGGCACCGAGCTTCCGATATCCCAGGTCTCGTACGATTGTGTACAAAGCAGATCATGAAATTTCTGGAAATTCTTCAGAAAGCTTACCGATTGTAAACTTTCGTTTGCCTTTGACCGCCTGATCAACGCGCTGAACGAGGCCTACAGTAACTACAGTCTCGCGCCCTTGTCCACCTTCAGCAAGGACGTTCATTCGTCCTTCTTTAAAATGTCTACACAATTCCCGTACACTACCATCGCTCATAAGGTTTTCTCCGTACAGTTTGCCCAATCTGCGATGGATTTCAGCGGATCTACGTCCTTCTGCTTGTAGAAATTGATTATACTTCGTGATTAACATTTAGCGTGAGCATTGACAGTAGCGGCCATCTTCACTTGCTCGTACGTCGTAAAAAAAGCTAACTCTGGCTAATAATGACAAAAATAATAGAAATAAATGTTAATATTACGAAATTAGTTGAAGATTAAATTAAATTATGTCAATTTAAAGTAACTGTTATTAACAGCAATTAGCGGGACATAACAACGGTGAAAATGAATTTCTCTTGCGGTTGGCTATCCTGTCCGTATCAGTGAATGAATAAAATCAATTTCTTAGGTTTACTCCTGTTGTTTGCTGTGAATCGAAATAAGATATTACTACTCTAAAACAACTAAGTGTTAGCTGATACTACTCAGTATTTACATATATTCCTGTTTGGGGCAGCATCTGATTGACTATTGTCGGGACTTCTGTTGCATCTGAACGTTTATTGTCGAAGGCTGCTAAAATAGTCAGCCAGCAAGACAACAGAATGAAAGGAAAACGATTGAGTAGACTTTTTTTCTGCAAAGTTTTCCTAAACACCATTGGTGTTAAGTGGTTAAATACTTAAAATTAATATTTGAGGCAGTATTTAATGTCTAATTTTATTGTAATGGTATGCTATCGTAATAACATATTTCTGTTAATTTGTAGTCTCTGTTTCACTCACGAAGCTATACCTCACTCATACAGCACTACTTAACCAACACACAACATCATAAACTTATTTTTTAATGTTGGATGCAAGGTAACGCTCTGACCTCGCATTCGGGAGGATGCTGGTTTGAATCCCCGTCCGGGCATCCAGTTTGGGTTTTCCATGGTTTCCCCAAACCACTCCAGGTTAATGCTTCAGAAGGCCTCGGCCGAATTCCTTCCCGTTCCTTGCCCCCCCTGATTTTCCCGCCTCTAATGACCTAGACGTCGACGAGGCGTAAAGCCATAAACATAAAAATAAACACATCATCACAGCTACAGCACTACACTGCTATAGTGTTACTCTGTGTTCACACGGACCAAACGAAAGTCAATGAACTATCTGCGTTCAACTGGAAATGGTGAATATCAAACTATTGTCACATTTTCTCTTGGCGATTTTAAAGGAACAGGTAAGAGATAAATGAAACGAAATTTGCCGACGAACATTATTGGTTTGTACTTGTTGAGCTAATAAAAACATAAAAGTATTCGATGTTGAAAAAACATCGATGTTTTTAAGCGATGCATCGAAAAACATCGATTTAGGGTTCCGATGTCTTACATCGAATAAAAACATCGATGTACTTTCTAAGTGGACACCCCTACTTCAGACCTAATAGATCGTGCGCAGAGAAAATCTTTAACCTAAAAACCGTCCTAAAATACAGATCAATCACGCACAATAAAACCATATGCACCTTTGTAGACTTCAAGAAGGCGTATGACTCCATCGACAGGAAAAACCTAATCAGCATCCTAAGCGAATATGGTCTGGACAATAAATCAAGAGAATTAATCAGACACTCACCAATACCACGAACAAAGTAAAATTCTTGGGAGAACTCTCCAGAGAATTCGAGACAAAAACTGGAGTTAGACAGGGTGACGGTCTCTAGCCAATCTTATTTAATATAGGCCTGGACAAAGTCATTAGAGAATGGGAGAAAACGAACACCCCAGTAAAACTAGGCAGAAACAGACTAATATCTCATGCTTGGCCTATGCAGATGATCTGACTATTCTGTCAGAAAGTGAACAACAAGACATCAAACAAATAGAAAGCCTCAAAGAATTAACAGAAAAAATTGGACTAAAAATCTCCTTTGAGAAAACGGTTTTTCTTGGCACACAAACAGAACATAAAACACTGGACACAAAATATGAAAAAATCAACAGTCACCGAGTTTAAATACTTAGTCGAAATTATCAGTCCAACAGGACTCGAAAAGAAGGCACAACAAAACAGATTCAAAACAAAATGAAAAAGGCTTTCGGACAGTCCTGCAACATCTACAACAAAAATAACATAGGAATTCAATCAAAAATTAGACACTACAATACAGTTATTAAACCCAACATTCCATACGCCACAGAAACACTCACACTAAACTCTAAGAGGGATATCAAGAACATTCAAAAAGAAGAACGAAGAATAATAAGGAAAATTATTGGACCAACCAAAACAGAAGAAGGCTACAGACTAAAGTCAAACAAAACTGTAGAGTTTCACTCAAACATAGCCAATGACATCAGAAAACGCAGACTAAAATTCTACGTTCACATCTACAGGATGCCAGATCACAGATTAACTAAGCAGATATTCAAACTCATGGAGCCATTAAAAATGCCTAGCAGTTGGTTCGATGAAGTAAGACAAGACCCGGAAAAAGCTAAAATCAAGAGTTCAGAAATCCTAGATCGCAAAATCTTCATACAAAAAATACACGGGTGGGTAGTCATACCAGAAACCAAAGCCAAGAAGACCGGCACAACATGGACAGAAGAGAGAAAACTTACCTTCAGCAACGGATGCGAGAATGCTGGAATGGTAACAGAAACTCAGACAGAAAATGACTACGTTTTGCGTGATCTGTATAGGTCTATTCGCATAAAATAAAAAATAATAATAAAATAAACAGCCCTCGTATTTCGGAAGTGAATGTTTCAATTATTATTAATAAAATCAATATTATAAAACTGAGATCTTCGGTGAAAGAAATTTATGTTATTGAGGAATAATGTCTAAGTACGAGCTCTGTCGACCGTGGTGGTGTCCCGAGCCTGCGCGTGGGTATAAACTGGTGCTGAAAGAAATGTTCACCATCAGAACATACCCGGCACGGAAGGAGAGCTGTTGGTGCACGCCTTACAGTCCCCATATTGTGCACCAAAGTCCTGGGTTAAACAATAGTCCTTTCCGCATTGTTTGAACCCAGTTGGTCAGTGGTAACGTTGGGACCTGGCATTCAGGAAACGAGCGTTCAAATTCCGTTCGGTTTTCTGTGATTTACCGAAATAACGGGATGGTTCCTTCAATAAGCCATACTGTAATTCTTTCCCGTTAATTGCGATCAGTCATTTCCTTTTTTACATTTTTTTTTTACTTATGACTTTACGCCTCATCGACGTTGAGGTCATTAGAGGCGGGATGGGACTGGGGACAAGGAACGGGAAGGGATTCGGCCATGGCCTTTTGAAGGAAGCATCCCTGCATTCGCCTGGAGTGATCTGGGGAAACCATGGAAAACCCAAATCTGGATGCCCGGATGGGGATTCGAACCCGCGTCCTCCCGAATGCGAGGCCATAACTTTAACCGTTCACCCACTACGCTCGGTCATTCATTTCCCTTTCCTAACGATCTCGACGTCGATAGACATGAAGCCAAAAAAAAAAAAAAAAACAACTAAAACTCCGTAGTCCACATAGAGTGAGGAAATACAACGTGGTTAACAACAACTTAGTATTGCCTTCTTAGTATCGGACTGACAGAGGTTCATACCTGTTGCGCAGTCCGACTCTATCGTACCTGACTACCCCAACTCGGTAATCCTACCGGGTATAGGCAACGCGAAATTCGTACCATAGGAGCCTTCTGGCATACTCCCACGCTGTTGATGGTGATTCGCCAGTCAGATATGGACACATAAATTGGTGTTTTGTAATAGTAGGCCCTTGAACGGGACAGCACCATGCTTCACCCTCTTCCTTCTTTCATCTCTCATCCATAATACAAATAAAACACACACACACCATTACAGTCATCCTAAGATACAACAAAACTTACTAACATATTCAAAGTGGAGAAAAAAAAAGAGAAATCTCTCTGGGTCGTTATGGAACTTCCATAACCTACGTGGTTTCGTCGAAAGGAGAAAGTGGGGGAGGGGGTGGGGCGGAGTCGTGTACAATGCTACAGTGGGCTACCTGGTGTCAGAGCCTAGCTACGGAAATATTTTTCCAGCAAGTTTTCAATATACAAAATGGCGTCAATGAGCTATCGAAATCTTTTAAGCAGAACAAAGAATCAATCCCTCGTAATGTAGAAAGAAAGATGGCAGAACTGTAGCAAAAAATAAAAAATAATAAAAAAAGAACACGGCTGATATAGCTTTTTCTGTTTTATTGATTAATAATCAAAGATGAGGCCTAATGGCTCAGTGATTAAGACATCTGACGGGAGATCGAAAAGTCCGCGGTTTGAATCCCAGCCTGGACGGGGATTTTCATAAGACCTTAATCCGACATTCAACTCTGGCACAGCTTCCTCTGTAATGTGAAGTATGCCAGAACGCTTCCGGCGTTAGCATTCCAAGCCAAACAAAGGCTTAACGTGGTCGTAGCTAGGCCAAACGAATATAAGTACAAACAAAGATTAATGAGGAGAATGCTTTCAGTAACTCCTGAAGAAGAAATAGATCCCTGGCCGTACCTGAGAAAGAGTTTTTCTCAATAATTGATTATTTGCAGGAGAGGCTAGTGTCACACTACATTCAGAATATTTATAATTATATATATAAAAAAAAGCATGTAAAGCAAATATTGGTCGTGTTCAATATATACCCAATGATTTTAACGAATGTTTGAAGAGAGAAATCAGCACCAAATGTCTCCTGGTACTAACAGGGAAAAAGCTACGTTCTATCTGTAAAAGGGGGAGGGGCGTCAAAGCTACGTGGGGAGGTGAGGAGGTGGAAAGTGAAAAGAGGCCGAAAATGATCCACGTAGTTTATGGACGATCTGTTATTGTGTGGGGGAGGGAGGGGGGTGTGTGTGAGCGGAGGTGACAGAGGGGTAGGGGGTGTAGTAACAAACCTCACAGAAAACACCTACATCCGGATATCGGTATCGTACACAATTTGACTTCTGAAAATCCAAATCTTTAAGACGACTGGAAAACTGTTAAATTTCGAAGTTCTTGCTTGAAGATGATTGGAAGAATTGTCGGTAATAACAGAGTAATACATACTTCTCCAGCTACATTGACGTTTCTACGCGACAGTGTTCGACTGGCGAGAAGAGTTGCCACCGTACTGTGGCATGTGCAGCAGCGGTCTGTCGAGTCATTGTTTGCGCACTGTATCAGGAGACGGACAGCTGTAGCCGACAGCCAGCTGCCCAGTCCTGACTCAGGCAATTCACCGTCTAATGGGCGGCACCACACTGTTATCAGACGGGTTCATAAAGGACGCAAATCATTGTTATTATTATACACGCATCTGGCGTTTACAGTCTGTGAGTAGGCCTTCTCTATTACAGAGGAAACCCTCGTCACTGTATATCGCATCACTTACGCGTCACCGTCCGGGCATGCAGATTTGGGTTTTCCCCAAATCACTCCAGGCGAATGCCGGGATGCTTCCTTCAAAAGGCCACGGTCGAATTCCTTCCCTTCCTTGTCACCAATCCCGCCTCTAATGACCTCTAAAGCCATAAGTTAAAAAAAGTTCAACCAAGGCCCTCAAATGGTTCGAAATCTGCAAATATCAATGTGTTTTAAAAACTAAACATGTACTTGATACTCTGTATTATGTTATTTCCCTCATGCTATATTGGAGCACTGTTCCTTGTTAAGATACACCATACTTAATAACTCGAGTTTTGATCACAGGTAACAGGATTTTCGCCAGAGAGATCTTAAAGTCTAATCACATGCAGAGTAACTCTGCAGCTCTTCTAAAAGAAGTTTTTTCAATACTGCGAAGTCTCCTTACAGCTGATTTCACACCGCCCGTAGCGTTCTCTCTTAGGGAACAAGTGTGGGAAGCAAACGGAGGACTGATAATCCGGTAGATTTTGTGTTTTTGTCAATGAAAAGCGTGTCAGGTGTGAAAAATATGCGTGTGCGCAAATGTAAAGGCTTCGTGCGTTCACTAAACACAGTCACTTCCAGGATCGCATGCACTGAATAGGAGTGTATGCGTTCCTCTGCTCAGAGAACGCGTCCTTATTGCCTTACTCTTTCAAAAGTAGTTGAGTCGAGAGTTTTGAAAGCTATCATACCGGACAACTACCGTCAGTTCATATCCAGCCACCAGCGTACCTTAAAGGTGTCTTCAGTGATCTCGTCCAGGAACACTGTGACGTCATTTATTTTTTAATTCAGTTTCAGTACGATCTAGAATGTGCACCTAGATCAACTTCCATACATACCTATCTTACCGTTTTATAATTTTTCTGATTTTAAATTCTTTGAGCGCATTTTATACACCCACCTACTTTTGCCGATTACAAATTTTGATTCTACATTCTTTCAGTGTTTTGGGTAAATTGTTCCCTTACCTACAATACATATACAGAGTGTCCAGGAATGCAAGGATAATCCTGCAACCGCAGATAGGTTACATCATGTCCTACTACAATATACGACAAAACTTTATCTTAGTGAAAGTCTCACCATTTTCGAGATACCGATTTTTTAAATATTTTTTCGAAACATGTGACTTTGTTCAGTTTATTCCATGCCATTTCTACATTTTAAAAAAAAAATTACTCAAAGATATTTGAACAGCTAAAACAATGTTCTTTTTTTTAAAAAAATGTTAAAAAATCTTATAAAAATCTTAAATGGTATAATTACTTTATACTTCTTTTAAAGTGGTTGTTTTATGGTAGTTAAATCTGAGACCATTGTGCATTTTAAACACGTAGCAAAAAATGATGAGAATGATTTTAAAATAAGATTTTTTAAAGATTTTTTAAAATTTCAAGAAAAAGAGAACATTGTTTTAGATGAAACAAACATCCTTGAGTAAATTAAAAAAAAAATAGGTTTCAAATAGTCTTAATCTGTGGAAATGTCATGGAATAAACAGAACAAAGTCACATGTTACTTGAATAAAAAATCAGTATCTCGAAAATGGAGAGACTTTTACTTAAATAAAATTTTGTCACATAGTAGGACCTATCTGTCATTGCAGGATTATCCTTTCATTCCTGGACGCCCTGTACATATATGCCTGAAATCGAGTGTTAATTTGAAGTAATGGTTAACCTTCCTCGTACTACTTACACCTTGTAATTTTTTTTTACCAATAATCGGCCTAATCACCAATGTGCGCTTTGTACACTCCCAGCACTCTCTTCACCCTCCTCCTGGCTGCCAAGGAATCCAGTCCAGCTGCTTCTTGTATCAGTTACTGGTTGTTTTCTTCGATAATTTCCATAAAAAAAACCCTGCTATTTTAAAAGACTAAAAACTTATTTTAAAAAAAAACACGTGGAAGAAAGTTCACAAGGTTCGCAGATAGGTGGCTGAAGGAGTAAGGGAATAGGGATCCGTTCTGCTACGTATCGGAGCAGTGGTATTGTCGCAAGTGGAAAATTATGTTTGCATAGAGGCCGTTGACGAACGGTTTTGCTAGAGACATTTCACAGCAAGCTTTGTATATTCCGGAAGAAAGGCTGGAAGGATAACCATGCATAATTGTATCAAAGGATTTACTGTTGACAAACATTACCGTTACAAAAGTAAATCTCTATGAATTCTAATCTCCAAGAAAACAATGTATGTAATTAGGTTTTTATTGAGTGAATGAAGCTGTCGGGAGTTACGATTCACAAATCCGTTCATCCAGAATCTTCTGTACTCTCATTTCTGGTATATTGAATGATTGTTTCTCAGCCCATCATTAACGCAACATCACAATGATATGCTTGGCAGTCTTTCTTATGCTATTATATGTTGTTTCCTTACTGCCTTTCTTCCTAGAGATACTAAAGCACGATTAGATAAAACAATTATACAAATATGTAGCTAAATGCAAAAGGCAAACCTAGAATGAAATAATTAAATGGGATAAAATTTTGTTTTACCCATACTACAACAGTACTTATCATGCATTGCTAAGCACAGAATGGGCATGTAATATACAGAAGTTATTGAAATCGTCATAAACTTCTTTAATTGATACTTTGTTTTTAATCATGGATACAAAATGTGCTATAGGTTTTTCTAGTGTACTAAAAATGGTTGCAATATGTTTAATGCTTAATAATGCGGTCTTTCCTTTTTAATCATGTTCTTGAAAGTGATTTCTGAAAAATACTGCTTTATAATGATAGCTAAATAATGTCTGATAAATAATGTGTCTGATATAGTCAGTAAATCATTAGAAGAGCGAAAAGTACCTTCAGAGTGGAATATCGCGCAAGTAACTCCGATTTTCAAAAAAGGTGATCGAAGTGATCCTGGGAACTATCGTCCCATATCTATAACATCTGTTTGTAATAGAGTTATGGACCATATTATATGCTCGAACATTATGAATTTTCTAGATGACAATAATTTGCTTACAACAAATCAACACGAATTTCGGAAGAAAAGATCATGTGAAACTCAGCTGGCCCTATTCACACACGACGTAATGAAAGTTATCGATGCAGGTTCACAAGTAGATGCAATTTTTCTAGATTTCCAGAAAGCCTTTGACTATGTGCCACACAACCGCCTTTTAGCGAAGCTTCGAGCGTACGGTATATCGGATCAGCTTTGTGAATGGATAAAGGATTTTCTAACTGGTCGGTCGCAGTATGTTGTCGTTGAAGGAGGAAGTTCTTCTAATCTAGATGTTACATCGGGTGTACCTCAAGGATGTGTAATTGGACCACTTCTTTTCTTAATTTTTATAAACGATCTCGGAGACAAAGTGAAAAGCCTTTTTAGATTGTTTGCTGATGATACGGTTATTTATAGGGAAGTAAGGAATTTGGCCGATTGCTTAGAAATTCAACGCGATCTGGATGTTATTTTGGCTTGGTGCGCTGAGTGGCAACTTACTCTAAATTGTAAAAAGTGCAAGACAATGAGCATAACTAACAAGAAGAATCCAATTGTTTAGAAATACGAGTTAAACAATACAGTTATTGATATGGTCGATTCTATTAAATATTTGGGAGTAGCAGTACAAAGGAATATGAAATGGGACATACACATTAATTCGTTAGTAGGTAGAGCAAATTCTAGGCTGCGATTCATAGGTCGAATCTTGAAAAATTGTAATGAACAAACAAAGGAGATAGCGTACAAATCTCTTGTGCGTCCACATTTGGACTATTGTTGTGCCATTTGGGATCCGTTTCGTAAGGGGTTGATCGAAAGTATAGAGAAAGTACAGCGAAGAGCTGCTCGATTCGTGACTGCTTGCTACAGTCCTTATGAAAGCGTCACAGAACTGATTAGTAGACTAGGCTGGGAGTCTCTGGTAGATAGACGACACACGTTTCGATTAAACTTATTGGTTAACATGCGTACTCCCACTTTCACTTTTGAGTGTAGTGAAATACTTCTTCCACTAACCTATTTGAGTCGGAAGGACAGGAAAGATAAAATTAGAGAAATAAGGTGCCGGACTGATTCTTATATGAATTCTTTTTTCCCTCGTACCATTAGGGATTGGAATGCACAGCAAAGAGATTAGCTTTGGTGCTGAGCATCCTCTGCCACCCACAATTTTGTGAATTGCAGAGTATATATGTAGATGTAGAAATGGTTGAAATTTTTTGGATACTAAATATTTTAATTGTTAATGATGGATATATAATTTGCGTGTTGCAGAATTATGTTTTAAATAATGGCAAAATTATGTATTATAAGTGTTTGTAATTTTTTTATATGAAGTAATGTTCTATTGTTAGCTGGTCAAAAATGGCAAAAGCCAAAGCTAATAATAATAAATAAGAAAGAATACCGTCAGCAGGAACTATCACATCTGTCCTGTAGAGGTCCGGTCGATGATTGTACTCGAGATAGAGTTTCGGTAGAGATTGACAGGTACCTTGATCGACTGTCTTGTACCTCTAGTGTTCCACGCTGTTAAGTTGAGTCTAGAAAGTTCTCTAACTGACAGCTGATGCCGTGAAAGCAGATCAATGACTTTGAGAGGTAGCCCTTAGGAAAGTGCGAGTTGTCGCTCGCCTAGATGCATCAGCAATCATGACTCGGCCCCAACACGCTGCGAGTCACCAGTTGTGGCCCCGTAACTAGCCACACTGGACTGTCTTCAGCATGACGTCACTTAGCGGTACTGTACGACAACGTTACATCATGCAGTACTGAGAGATCGGTAGCTGTAAGACCCATTTTCTAAAATGTCTAATACCGATCCTGGCAGTGTAGGGGCTAGCAGGCTGGCCTCGCCTTGCAGGGGTCGCCGGTTCGAGTCCGGCCTCGGGGTTGGGTAGTTTTAATGAAGTGTTGTGTTCGTCTTATGCTGTCCTCACTGTAGTATCCACAATATCATAACTAAAACCTGATACAACAGTTGGCACAAAAACATATTGTAGCTGGCTAAATGGTCACAAAGACTGAAGACCACATATATATATATAATAGTTTTTAGCCCAGACCTCAGATCTTTAAACCAGTGGACAGTTCCTACTTTATCTACAATTATATTTTCTACGTGGTTATGTAACACCATGTTTCTAAAGGCTTTACTTATTTTAACCTGTTTAAATCGCAAGTTCACTTTCGTAAGATTTTGTGCTCCGTACACACAGTTTGAGAAAGTTCAGTATGACTGTTGGATCAATGATTGCTATTAAAATATTTTGAAAAAAAAAAACCTTTCCTAAAAGCAGAATTTTTTTTAAACCATCTAATGCATCTGTCTCTTTATTACCATTTTATTTACGTTTTGTGTTATCACATCTGCTAAGGATCCTAAATTTTATTTTTATTTTCACTCACATTCTGTCCAAATTTCTCTTATAGTGCTTCACTAAATTAGTACACTGAGCGGTCTGGTGGCTGAGTCGATAAGGTGTCTGACTGGGGAACGAAGGGTTCCCGGTTGGATTCCTTGTCTTAGCGGGGAGTTTTATAGGTCCGTATCCCGACTTTCACCTCCGGCACAATGTGAAGTACGCCGTTCGCGTCCGTGGTTCGGATTCCACGTCAAACTGTAGGTTCCCTGTATCTGATAGCACTGCCGGGTTAGGTTAAGGCGGCTAAGACAGGGGCGGAATGCGCAGCCAATAGAAATTCTGCCAGCAGACCATTACGACCAAACTGAATTATTATTACTAAAATCACCCAGTAATTAATACATATAACACTGCCATCTATAATCTTGGCAGCACTATCAACAAAATATCTGTCTAATAATTATTCCTCTAAGTTATGTCTCAACGAACTTAGTTTCCTTTACTTACACCTTGACCAACAGTGCTAATAGACAAGAGTCCTGTCTGCCTTTACTTTTAAATGATGCTGTACGAGCAACTGATTCTTATGACATGTTATGAACTGTGAATTCTGGCTTCGCCAAAAATTGAGACTTTCCCTTCGTTCAACTCTTTTTTTTGTGACTTATGGCTATGCACCTCCTCGCCGTCAACCTCATTAGATGCAAGAAAGGACTTAGGACAAGGGATGGGAACGAATTTGGCGATGGCTTTTTGTAGGAACCATCCCAGCACTCACCTGGAGTAATTTCGGGAAATCATTGAAAACTCAGATCTGTATGGCCGGACGGGGATTCGAACCGGCGTCATTTTTAGCAAGTGCACACACGACAGTACTGAATCCTCGTGTTTCTGAATATATTAATCCCTATGCCAAGTTTGCTTTTATTGCAACGTTTATTGCAGAAACCATATCTATCTCTATCTGTCGATCTCTACCTGTTGAGTTAGTTTAATTATATCACCGTTTTTTGTGTGTAGACATAATTATTAACTTTGAAGCATGTCGTAACAAATTTATATTAAGATATGATACGTATTTAGGAATTTATTCTTTCTTCAGAAGACGATGGTGTTATTAAAATCCATACCAACTGTGCTGAATAAATCTTATGTTCTCGTACTGTGATCTTGAATTAAGAAAATTACAACAGACGTGGTCAACAATAATGAACTCATGGGAAAGAGATATTTAATAAATATTTTATCGGATTAACTCTATGTACAAACTTGCTCGCATGGGTGTCTCCACTTTCGGAGCACTTCATATGAGAAATATGTCTGCTGTATAGACAAGAAGTTCAGCAATTTGACTCTTTGCATGTTGTAATTCATCTTGGTAGATGCGAAGTATCCTGTCTGCCTTGTTTGTCATTATTACAAGAAACATCGTCTGAGGTGAAATTGACAATAGAAGTGGTACTGAAAGATAGAAAATGTAGACATACAGAAGTTATTGGCTGCCGGGAGCGAACTGGCGGGCACGTGACAGGAAATGTGTTGAAAGACTGATCACAGAAATAATTCCAATGAAAAGAAATTCTGAAAGAGAAATGTAACGTCTGCAATACCCGTAAAATCTAGCTGATATATCTGACGAAACTTAAAAATTATATTTTGTTGGGTCTGTTTGGGTTTGAAAGGGAGGAGGATAATACAGACCAATTTTCGTAATTGTTCATTCTCATTGTGTACGCAGATGACGGCTCTTGCGCCGAGAGTCAATGAAGACAGACAAACTGAAAAAAAAAAAACAACACACTGGCGTTAGCTAACGACTTTCGTCGATAGCTGAATTCTTGCAATCGCGAGGTCACTGCGTTATTGGTCTGCAATTGGAAAGAGATTCCAGCAGAGTATGGCAACAGGGGCAGTTAATGGAGCAAATTGAGAGCTTCTGATTGGCTGACCCCTCGGGCGTTGTCGAGGCACTCCCAGGCCCAATTCTGCGTTGGGCAACAACAACTGTCCGCCTTGCGAAACGGCGCGCACAATAAATAATTAATATGCACCGCGGTCACGCTCCAGAGGACGACCGCCGGACACTTTCTTCCGGGCGGCACGAGCGCAGACCAGCCCTGCAACGCCCCCGCCTCTGCACGTTGCAAACGCGAAAAAAAAACTATTATAAAATTTATTAAAACGACGCCAAACTCGATATAATGAAAAAAAATCTCCACCCAATCGGAAAAAAAACTAATGTAGGCCACTGTGCTTCCCCATCTCGACTACTGCGACGCTGTTCAGCAGACGTAAGGAAACTTGAATTTGCTGTGAACTCTAGTGGATGGTTCAGCTGCGAGTGAACGACAATGTATCGGCTTTATATGATCGCCTAGAACCGTCGCGCGCCTGCGGTTAACGACGATTCCTCACCCTGTTTCCTTGTCCGCACCCTAGGGAGCGTTCATAAACTACGTAGCTCAATTTTGGCCTCCCGCGTACCCCCTCCCCGCCACGTACCCCGGCGTGGCTTTTGCCTCTACCCCGCCTCCCTTCCCCACGTAGCCCTTTTCCCTATTGATTCCAGAAGACATTTTGTACTGTTTTCTCTCGTCAGACTATCGTAAATTACATACGGAGATAATTAACTGAGGAAAATAAATATTCACATACTGTTATGTATTCTGTACCTGATTTTAACTGTGACAAATAATATAAATGGAAAGCTACATGGCCTGGATCGGACCCCCCCCCCCTCCTCCTCCCACGTAGCCCAGCGTAGCTATTCAGCCAACCCCTCCCCCCAGACTGGATTCCAAAGGAAACTGACGGTAGGGGCAGTGTTTATCGACCTGTCAGAAGCCAATGATACAGTCTGTCGTGAGAGGCTCTTCCTGAAGCTCTTAAATGCTGTACCACGTAATAAAATGGGTGAATTCGTGACCAACATGCTGAATAATCGCCAATTCAAGGTCGATGGCGTGTCTTCAACAACCGACTGCCTCAGGGTTCAGTGCTGGCGCCTCTGTTTTTAAATTGATATATTGCGGACACACCCAACTAAATTGCACGAAATTACAGTATGCCGATGATCTGGCTGTTGCTTACCAGAGTAGAAACTTCCAGATTTGTGAGGATAGACTCTGGGAGACTTAATCAACTCTACATATTGTTCTCTAAGGCCCAGCAAGACAAAGACAGAGACTTGCTGTTTCGACCTTGTAAACCAACTTACCTGAATCAGAATAAGACCATACTTTGGACCCCTTCGCAGAATAGAGTACAAAAGCCCCCCTAAATGTATGATAGTTACCTTGAATCGAGACCTCACTTTTCGTAAGCATTTTTCCAATACTGCAGAGAAAGTGAGGACTTGAGTGAACCTTGCAAAGAAACTGGCTGGTACGTCATGTGATAAATGTGCACGTTCTTCGAGAAGCAGTCCTTGGCCTGACATTCACCACAGCAAAATACTGTTGCTTTACCTGGCTTGTTACCGACAGTGCTCACACTGACATCCAGCTCAACGATTCTATGAGAACAGTGAGTGCCATCATTAGGACTACCCCAGTATCCTGGCTACCTGTATTTTCCAAAATTCCTCCACCACTTTTGCAGAGAAAATCGATGATGCCTAGAACTGGAAGGAGTGGAGGAAAACAACATTATTCCTCCTTATAGCGACCTTCTCCAATTCCCTCTTACACGATTAAAATCAAGAAGACCCGTATATATTGAAACAGCCAAGCTTAGAAATGACAGTTATGTTTTGCATGCACAATGCAGAAAGAAGTAAGAAGCCAACAGCCCACACAACTGTTGGAGTATAAAAGATCTGACTAATTGTGTTCCAAGGTTTCACCTGCCTGGGCGACCCAACTTAATACGTTCTACACAGGGCACGGGACGTGCAACACAAAAAATGGGAACTCTGTGAAGATGCACTGTGTAATTTTGGAAATATACAAACCACTGACGACATTGTGATGGACTATCCAACCAGAAGACTACCTTGAGGCCGGCTCACACGGCATCAAGCCGGACCGGCTGCCAGAAGCTGGCTTGAATCCTTAGACATAATTATTTGATTATTGTGTTGCATTTTGTTACTTTTTCGTCCTTTATCTACCTCCATCGCCAGTACTCCTTAATTCTTTGGCTCACTCTTGATTGTTTTTTTCTACTGAGAATACAACATTTAACTGACTGGTTATTCTTCGGACAGATCCTTTACCTCCACAACTGTTCTCCTCAATATTTCACTACCTTCGATGGCTTCCGCCATGTTCCACACTTCTTCAGATCCTGATGGCCTTCTTTCATCCGTCGATCTCGAGTCTTCCTGTTCTCTTGAAAATTGAGGATTTTCTATGTCATTCTTTCCGGTTCTATTCTCTTGATGTGGCCATAGAAAGCTAGCCTCCTTCTCATAATTGGGCTTGAGACCTTTTCAAACTTATTATATAATTCCTTGTTGGATGTCAAACAAAAATTAAATTATTTTCCTGCCACTTTTTTTTGGTCCCGAGATCTTCCTTAGAAACTTCCTTCTTTCTTTTCTATTTCTGTAAGTTCCTTTGTGGCAAGTGTTTCTGCTGCATGTAAAAATTATGGCTTTAATACTGCAGTGTAGTGCATGTATTTCGCAAGATGGGAGAGAAATTTGGAATCTTATATCCTTTAAAATATACTGAATGCTGTTTCCATCTTTTACGCCCTGTCTTCAACTTCAGCATTTTCATTAACATTGAGAATAAAAATCTCACCAAGCTATTTGAACTTCTTGGTTCTTTTAGTAACACGGTATTTAGTTTGTATGGTCCAACACTGGTATTTTGGATCTATGTTCACCTATTCGGTTTTCTCAAACGATATTTGTAGTCCTACCATTTCAGCTGTTTCCTTTAAGACTTCTACTTGTCTGACTGAAATCTCCAGATATTTTTCAAAGAAAAAATGCCACCTGAAAAAGCGAGACCCGTCGAATGTCAGACCGTTCTTCTGATGTCTAGTGTAATTCCGTTCGTGATATTTGACTAACACATAACTTTCCGCCATTTCCTGATGTTCTTTTTCATGACGCAGTTAAACAGTAATGTGGAGAGTCCGTCATCTTGCCTTACTCTAGTTTTAGACTCCAAGGGTTCTGATAGTTGTCCTAAGAACTTAATCTGCTATCGTGTGTTCTTTAAAGAATGCTGTATTGGTGACCTTGTCTTAGGGCCAATTCAAAATTCTTTCAAAAAATTTATCATCACGTCACGTCTTATGGAACAATGTGCATTCTTGAAGTCCACAGAAGTATTAAACACCTTCTTTTTCCCCTCCCAATGCCTTCTCTTTCATCAAAGTCTTGATAGTTAAGAACTGTTCCGCATACTACCACTCTTTCCTAAATCCCGCGTGATATTTTGCTAGTTGTCAATCTACATGTTTCTCTATTCTGCGTTGTATTGCTTAGAAGAGTATCTTGTATCCAGCAAATATAAATCGTATACCCGTGTAGTTATTCACATTTGCTTTGTTGCGTTACGTCACTCTCGAATCTCTTCCGTATTTATTTTATTTATTTATTTATTTAACTGTACATTCAGATGGTTCGTTATCTAGAGTCTACAACGAACCGTTATTTCTTAATACTGTATTGAAATTTATAATAAACAAAAATTTTGTAAAATTAACACAAATCCTATATACTACGAAAATGGTACAAACAATTAACTATTATTACTACACACTGTAATTTATCAACCTGTTAGTAAAAAATATTACCCACTAATACTAATAACTGAACATCTTGAGTTTTCAAAAGTTCGTTTAACGCTGGCATCCATTGAAGAAATAAGCTTCGGTAAATTCCAGAAGCCACACTTCCGGCATCAGCGTCCCCACTTAGTTGTTTGTGTCTCGTCCGTTTAGAGTATCTTGTCTCATTCCTTAAATGGCTTGTTGTGTTCCGGCAGGTTGCTGGCTATGCTGAAGCCGATACTGCTCCCTGGCTGCATCTGACACAGCATCTGCCAGCTTGTCGAGTTCATTCAGGAGGAGGTTGTCTTTCATAATTTCCTTGACAGTTTTCCCCATGAGCTTCATTCTGTACTGTTTGATTTGATCATCAACTAGAGCACATTCAAACAGTTTATGTTCAGGTGTTCCTAGAGATCCGCACGCACATAGATCATTCTCTGTCCTATTGATCCTATGAAGATATGTTTCATACGGTCCATGACCGGTGAGGAAATGTATTAACCCTCGGGATGGATTGAAGTGCTTCATACGTATCCTCTTTCTGATGTCAGGAAGAATTTCAAATACTCTCCTTCCGGTTTCAGAATTGTTCCACTGCTGTTGCCATTCATTCAAAATACAATTTTTGATGTCTGTCTTCTTGGTTGCCACTGACCCAGGATTTCTGTTATCTTGTCTAAGTTTCCTTTTCGTAGCCAGTAACATGCTGCTCTTTTTCTTATTTCCAGATCTAAAGGACATATTCCGAGAATGACTGTAAGTGCATCAGTTGGGGTACTTCCGAATGCGCCTGTAAGACGCAAGAGAATTCCTCGTTGCGTTCGTCTGATATCCCTTGCAGGTTTAACCAATCTTAACCTATGCGCCCATGTGCTCGCTCCATAACTTGCAATAGCTGTGGTAATGGCACCATGATACAGTCTTATAGTCGGCAGTGGGATTAGAAATCTTCTTTGCCCAATGCTAATTATTTTTGTTCATTGCTGCAGTCGTTCTTTGGCATATATAGTCAATGTGATCTTTGAAATTCCTATGTTCATCCAGAACAACTCCTAAGTATCTTACTGTTTTGCGTCTTTTAATGGAATTTTCTCCAAGCTTCACAGTGGGGTTGCGTTTCAGTGTTCCTTTCAGCAAAATGTATTGGGTTTTTGTTGGTGCTAGCTGGAGCTTAACTTGTTTACACCAGCATTCCATTACTTTCATTATTTCTTTGGTGTTTGTCTCGATCTCTCTTCTATTATTTCCTCCAACCAGCAGCAAGATATCATCTGCGAAGGCAACGATTCCTTCAAGCTCTGCCAGACCCATGAGTCTGTTAAGGACAGGTTCCAGAGCAATATCCCAGAATTCTGGGCCACATACTGAACCTTGTGGACATCCTTTTGTGAGATGCTTTGTCAGTTTCTGACCAGAGCTCTGAAGTGTTGCAGTTCTTCCGCGACAGTAGTCTTTGAAGCTCTCATACAACACTCGTGGGCATCCTAACTCCCTTAGTCGGGCGAACATACTCGGCCACCATAAGTTATCAAAGGCGCCGCAAATGTCGATACATATGCCAATGACATATTTTTTGTTTGTCGAGTTGACTATCCTCTGAACTTCATTTATCGCATCCTCTGTTGACCTGCCTTTCCGGAAGCCGAACTGCTGCTGATTCATACCTTTCAATAATCTGAATTCTTTAATTCTTTTACATAATAATTTTTCTTGAATTTTCCCAAGTGTATTTAGCAGGCAAATTGGTCTGTAAGACTTTGGTAGTGTAGGGTCCTTATCTTCTCCTTTCCTTATAATTTTTATGCTTGATGTTTTCCAACTATGAGGTATCCTTCCCTGCAGCAGGCAGGCGTTCAGCAATTCGGTAAGGTAAGGAACTAATTGCTGACTTAAGGCTTGCAAGACTTCTGCTGTTATCCCATCAGGTCCTGGTGCTTTATTTCTCTTCAGCCCGCTTATTGCGGTACTTACTTCCTCTTGAGCGAATGGTAGAACCAACATGTCGTTTTCATATTCGTTATTCATTAGTTGCCTTATGAGTTTGTGATCCTCTGAATCGGACTCCTGCTGGTCGTCCGGCAAGAGCGTTTTCAGGAGAAGTTCCGCCGATTCCTGCCAACTGCTTGTCATACTTCCATCTCCTTTCCTGAGCGTAGAAAAAATAGTAGGTGATTTTATCTTTTGCGCAGCTAGCTTGTACGGAAGTCCCCATGGGTTTAATAACAAGTTTTTGCTAATGTATGTCTCCCAGCTTGTTAGTCTAACATCCTGAAGTTTCTGATGGTACTCAGCTTTCGCTGACCGGTACTGATCCAGTGTCCAGCTACGTTCAGCGGCAGTTTTAGCATGGTGGTAGTGCCTTCGAGTTCTCCTTACTTTTGTCCTTAACCTTTGAAGCGTTTCGTTCCACAGAATACATCTTTTATCATTGAGCTTTCTCTTTTGCACTGTTGATACCTTCATGGCATGTTGTATCGCATTCGTCAGTTCTATCGCCTTTAGGTCAACATTATCTGACATTTCTGGCAGTGCTGGTAGTTCAAAGGATCTTCTTAATAGGTTCCAGTCTGTTTTATAGGAATATGACCAACATTCGTCTATCATATCTTGTTCTTGGGCATTAGATATGGAGAAATAGATGACGTTATGGTCTGATGTTGTTAGATTTTGCCCAACTTTCCAGTTTTGGACTAATCTGAAAGCTTTCCCATTTGCTAATGTTACATCTATGTTTGTTGCTGCACCAGCTCTATTTTGGAATGTGTAGGGATTGAAGGGTTTATTCATAACTTCCAGATTCAGTTCGAAAATAGTCTGCTCTAACGATATTCCTCGCTCATCCCTGATCTTACTATGCCAGAGTGGAGATTTAGCATTGGCATCCATTGTGTACACTACTGGTCTGTTTCCCATTGCTTCTTCGATTTCCCTCATTTTTTCAAGGTATCCATCTATTTCGTCACTATATTGAAAGTACAGACTAGCAATCACAATTCTTTCATTATGTGTTGTTATTTCAACGCAGGTAACGTTCTCATTACATAACTGGGCAATTTTCGTGACTGTATAGTTCCTGTTAAGTACAATTATAGCAGCCATTGGATGTTCACCTTCACATACTATTTGTGATGTTACAGGCATATGTGGTACCCTCCCTGCACTAGTGTATGGTTCTTGAAGGCACAGTACGTCGAAATTCATTTCTTCTGCTAATCTTCTTACTTCTAATAACACGGCCTCAGTGCGCCTTCCATTAAGTTGTGCTACATTGACTCCGTATTTGTTCATGGGTGGTGTGTATGTATGTGACTCTTGGGCCATTGTTGCCTATAATCAATAGCAATGCGGCCATGTGTTATCACTAGTTGTCTGTACAAATCTTCAAGGTCAAATTCTTCTCCTCTTCTGTCGAACACTTCTAAAACGATCTCCATAAGATGAACTGGACTTGTGGGAAGATTTGCTGCTTTAATTGTATCCTATCTATGGCTTCCGGAACTGGAAATGTTATGGACCTGCCTTTGCTGTGTCCCCGTTCTAATTAAGTGCCTTAGTGCTATTGTAAGTAGTGACATTTCCTCTAGTCTTGCAAGTCTCATTGCCTTTTCGCATTCTTTATAAATTTCTATAGGGTTACATTTTTGTGATACATTCGTGTTAGCTTTCGTGTTAATGTTCTGTGTCGATTGTTGTTTAGTTATTGCATCCCCAATTCCATCGGTCTGGGTGCTAGCATCTACTCTTATGTCTTCTTTCAGTCCTTTCTTTTTCCAGTACTCCCATGCCCTCAGCATGTCTCTTAGTCTTCTACTTGGAGGCTTGCGCTTTTTTCCTTTGATACCAGATGTAGAAATCCTCTCTGAGTTATCGCTTGAATCTCGAATTTTGTTGATAACTAGATCTGTTATGGTCTTATTGTCCATAATCTATTTTATTTATGGTTCTTTGAAGCAACATCTGGTATGTGGGACAGTCGTCCTTTGATGAACAATTTACTTTTTTCCCTCGCTTCATACAAGGCACGCAGATGGGAGGTTGTCCTTTTTTATCACATTCAGATCTGTTGTGATCCTCTTCGCCACAATGAGAGCATGTGGACTTTTCTTTGTTGCAGTGCTTGCTAATGTGTCCTAGACCGTAACATTTAATGCACTTAGGTACTACTAGGAAGTCTTTAACGGCTATTGACTGGAAGCCCAAATATAACCTCTGTTTGGCAATAATGATTTTTCTTAGCTGTGGATCTACTTCCGCCACATGATGAACAGTGGCTTTTCCTTTAGGGCCAGTTCTGAATTTAAGACGAATCCTTTCTCGTAGTCAGCTTTACTGACTGTTCCCTCAAGATTTTGGTAATAAACACAGTCTCGTATTTCCTCCTCTTTCATTCCAGTCGGTATATCATATAATATTATTAACGGACGCCTTTTCTTAGGTGGCTCACATTTAAGTTCCTCTTGTAGTTTTGAATTTTCCATTATCTTTTAGTGTCCTCACTTGACTCCGTTTCCACAATTAACATTTTTGCTGTGGTCCTCATGCTTTTGATCCTTAT
Organism: Vandiemenella viatica; assembly: GCA_031002005.1. Classification (NCBI taxonomy): domain Eukaryota; kingdom Metazoa; phylum Arthropoda; class Insecta; order Orthoptera; family Morabidae; genus Vandiemenella; species Vandiemenella viatica. Next base: position 40,067,056 of record CM061920.1, on the reverse strand, counting down.
TTGATCTTTTTTAGGGTCTAGAAGTTCTGTAAATTTCTTTTGTACCTCCCTTGCTCCTTTCTGATTTTTGATGAAATAAATACAGTGCCCGTCTGGTTCTTTAGAGCACTCTCAATCTGCGCCTTTGTTTTTGTGAGTGTGGTAGTGCTAGAAGCCGCTTGGGCATATGTTTTTCCAGGTTTTGAGATCACTACATTATTTTCCTTTCGCAGCCTTTCATTTTCGATTTGCAGTTGTGTCATTCTACCGATTAGCATTGCCTGAGCCAGTGCCCATTGGGCTATCTTTTCCTTTAAGGGAGCCATTTTTATGTGCGTCATTTTCTGATTTGGAAGTTCCTTATCGATATAAAGTGAAAGCTCTTTGAACCGTTTTTCAATGTCCATGGCTACAATTAGATCTTCCAATCTGCCCGATGTGTCCATTGCTGAATCACCGCGGGATTCATTTGAATACCTATCTGCAGACATGGCTTTTGACAGGTGGGGATCTGAGAAAATTTTAAATGTTACATTTGCTTGGCAGTGAACCGTGGACGGGATTTATGGAGGTTGCGGCCGTGTGCGAATGCGATGTACTCACGCAGTTGTAGAGGTGCTGAATCGGCAGCGAAGACAGCTGGACAGGCCTGCTGACGCCGCGCCGGCGCGGGCGGTATGACGTTGTGACAGCACGCGTCACGACGGCCGCGTGGCTGGCGGACGAGGTCGTTGTCCCGCGTCGTGCTGTGTAGCTCCACTCTTAACAACGGGTTAATCTTCACAGTTTACTCACTTTTCACTGAATTTGCTTAAAGATCACGGCACTCTCACAATCGGCGAGTTCGCACCGAAAACTTCTGCCCCGAAAAATACTAAGCACACCGCGAGCTCACACAAAATATAAGAATAACTTATTGTTCACACAGTTTTGATCTGAAACGCACAATTTTTTTGCTATTGCGTAATTCGGCACACTTAATTTAACGAGACGTATACTTTGTGTAACGCCAGATGATTTTTTACCCACTCAAAATGCGATTATACTACAGAGCGGCTCGACACGTTGTTGTGTGCGTCGGCCATCTTAGGACTTCCGTAACCTGATTTGTTGGAAGAGTTTCTGAAATTGGCCTATTATCTTCTCTCCAGCCTTCTTGATAAGCTCTGCAACAATGAACTCTTTGCCAGGTGTCTTGTTGTTTTTAAGGCTATTGATGACCTTCCTTTTTTTTCGCTGGAGGAACTGAGCCAGTAAATTTATTGCTCGTTTCGTGAAAGGTCATTTTATTTTGAGGAGGTTCACAGTTAATCAGTTTCCTGAAGTATTTAGCCAGTAGTTTGTAGTTGCCTGCTGCTGAAATTTCAAGTGACATATGAATTCCTGTACAGCCAACATTTTGATCTTGTATTCGTCAAGTGCTTTGATTAATTCCATTTGTTTACCGATTTTCAAATCAGTGTTTATGTAGACTATGCAGAAACGTAGTTCTGCTTTGTTCTGAGTTTGTGGTGGTGGCGGATCCTCCGACTAATTGAATCATCATGATGTAGGGCCCCCAGAATACTTTTCCCAAAGTGGGCCAGATAGCTGACCCCGGATAGAACCGGCAGGGGTAGTCTTTTCCGTATGTTTTACCATGATGATAGATTTTCGAAAACTGCGGAGCTTGACAGGGGATAAATGGGCAGAGATTTTTGTTCGTGGTTCCCCAAATAATGACCCGACAGGACGACAAAACTGCGTCACTTTCCCATGCCAAGAGCATTCTGCTACAACAAGAGATTAAAACTACAAGAGGGTGCCTCCTAAGGGTGTGTTTGCTTTATATATGTCAATGTCCCTTGCCGAAATAACTGTATTAGCATGAGAGAAATAAAAGAAATAGAGAGGATCGTGTGCTGACGTCATCCTTGCTCTCGGCCTGTAAATGGAAGGTGAATGACATGCAAGTGGATGTTGCTAACTTCTTCCAATAAGGGAACACTGTTAGTAAAATATTGTTAGCTTTTATAAACACATTGTCTCATGTGGGAGTGGCCTGACGTGGTAGTAGAGAAGGCGACGTGTCTGATTGTCCCTGCGACACGAGGGCGGTGAACTTCGACTCCGCATGGAAGTGATTCGTTTGCGGCTACCTTCGAGGACAAGAGGGTGCAGCGCCGCTGAAGACAGCGTGGCGCTGCCAATCTCAAGTTGTTTTGATGAACTTAATATTTTTTTAAACTGTATTCTGATGTCTTCGAATGCATGATGCTGCTTGTTGGACTACAGATCATGGTATTCCTCTGAATACTTTCTAAGTATCTTTGCATACACACACTCAGCGCCCTACAACGCTCTGGACAAAGAAATTTGCCTCATAAGAAACTTGTGTGCTCAAGTAGTGTGTAGTTCACTAAAACGTTTTACGAGTAAAACTGTATTAATTGGTGCCCCAGTATGCAAATAGGAAAGTAAAATGAAATGCACTTTTTCAGTTTGTGTTGTATGAGTAGTTGTTTAATAATTTTGTTAATTCGGTAACTTGGTGACAATACCTGTTATGCGGTCGGCAGATAATTGTATGTGCTATGATGAATCGAACCATTAAAGTAAAGTGTTGGTGTTTGCTTGCAAACTATTTTTGATTGTTTATTTTTCACTAATAGTAATTACACCAAGTCTGGGGTCAATTGAATGTCAGTTTATGAATAAATGGCAAGGTTTGGCACCCTTAGATTAAAAAAAAGTCCCCCTACTTGTCAAATATTAGATTAATTAAAATTAAAAGATCTTTAATCAGCAATCTTAATTAAAGCCAATTAAAGATGGTTAAAAAAACCTCACCTTATCATCATTGAATTTACCTGCGACTTTTATGTTTAATTCGATAATATTACAGGAGATTCAGGGGTCCCCCTAGTACGATTGTTTGTGTAGTTAAGGATTACTAGAGATTGGGGACGAATGATGGATGGAGAGACCAAGGGACGTAGCATCACTCCGCAACAGTAGTCGAGAGGCGACCATGACAGCCAGTGGTCGGTCCTGCAGCGCTCTACAGGATTCTCGCTGTCAATCTAATCTCAAAAAATTGAGCCGACAGTCACTAACACATGGCATGCAGAGTGGGCTGATCAGTGATCTTTCAGTGCGCCAGTAAACATCAGGCTCGCAAATCCATGAGTGATTATTGTTGTTACCATTGAAATCCAAAGTATAGGACGATGTAGCGTTTTTGTAACTAAGGCTTAAGTGCTGCAATAATGGAAAGATTCAACTACAACGGTGAGAAAAACGAAACTAAGTCACCAAAATTCAAAAAAATTGGGAATAATATAGTATGGAACATTTTGCAGTTGAAGTAGACAAACAGAGCTAAGAAAAAATAAGATAAATATTATCGTATCAGTATGTAAGACTATAACATATCTGTTATATACGGGGCAAATACCGTTGTTGATTATAATTCTTAATTGATTTTTTTTGTGTATGTATTAATTTCCTAATTGTAAATAATTTGTAAGAAAAGAGATTTAAATGTTTAATTCTAAACTGCCTTCCACAGACAGTAGTGTTTATAATAATGTAGCAAATATGTATAATAATATCGTTGAATTCAACAAGATTATAGAATCTCTGTGTGGAGATTTATGAGATTAGCTGTGAAGTTGGCTTTGTAAATTAATTTTGAAGAAATTAAACCAACGCATTTAATAATAGTAAAGTGCTGGTATTTTATTTTAAATAAATTTGGAAGAGAAGGGCCTTAATTATATATATCTAAAATGGGGCTGACTTCCCATGATGCAAATTAGGCATTAAAAAACACTATTGGTCGGAATGCCGAGAAGGGTGTTACACGACCTTAAGCTTTTTGCTGGGGGCTAAGCAACACTCTGTCTTAACTGTGTTCGTGGCCATAAGCCTTCTGGAGCCTATAAGATATTTAAATAACTCGGTCGCCACACGATTGATATACCCTCAAACGTGAAAGGGAAAATGGAAAAGACTTCACTTTACACTGTTTTGAAGTCACACAAGATGTATATTCTTTCAAACGTTCTCTTTTTTTATTTTTATTTTATTTATTTATCAATCTTGTTTCATGGATCCCTGCTGAGGAAGCACCACTGGGATGTGAAACATGTCATGGTTAATATACATACATACGAGTCATAATCATAGTAAAAAACAATTATATGTTACAAAGAAAAATAAAGACAATAAAATAAACATAAATTTTTACAAGTGTGATTTGCAAAAGTCATATTGAATACAATTAATTGCTTTGTTCAAATTCTTGAATGGAGTAGAAGGAGTTGCCAATAAGATAATCTCTCAGTTTTTCTTTAAATATATCTTTATTTTCTGAAAATTGTTTTATACCCTTGGGAAGTTTATTAAACAGATGTATACCAGAATAATTAACTCCTCTTTGTACTAATGACAGAGATGTTTGTGGTTTGTGCAAGTTATTTCTGCTTCTTGTATTGAGATTGTGTACCTGTGAATTAGAAGTAAACGAGTTACAATGATCTATGACAAAGCACATGAGAGAATATATATACTGAGAACTCATTGTAAGAACACTGAGTTTTTTAAAAAGTTGTTTGCAAGAAGTTCTTGGTTTTACCCTACACAACATCCTAATAGCTCTTTTCTGTGCTATGAAAACTTTTTTACTTTGTGAAGAGTTTCCCCAGAAAATTATGCCATATGACATTACTGAATGAAAATATGAGGAGTAAACCTGTTTCGTTAATTCTAGATCTGCTGTTAGAGAAAGTGTTCGTATTGCAAAGGTGGCACTACTTAACTTCTTCAGTAGTGAAGTGATATGTTCATGCCAACATAGTTTCTCATCTATTTTAATACCAAGGAATTTTATTACTTTTTGTTTCTAATATTGTGTTATTTTTATAGCTTACTTGTAAATCTGGCTGTGCATAATTTTTTGTTTTAAACCTAATATAATATGTTTTTTCAAAATTTAGTTTTAATGAATTTGCCTTAAACCAATTTGCTACTTCACTAAGTACTTCATTTACATTAAATTCTAGATTGCTGTTTGGTGTTTTTCTCACAGTCAGGTTAGTGTCATCTGCAAATGTCGGTACCAGAATTATGAATAAAGCATTCAGACAACAGTTCTAATAGATGATTTTAGGTAAAGTACATTCAGACGAGAAGAGACAAAATTTCATCAAGCTTAGATGAAAGTATGATTACGGCATTTTAAAATATAATACGACTCCTAACCACGAGGGGCACGTTACAACACGAAGTTAACCATTTGAAATCTGCCTACAAACTGGACTCCATCCCGGATGTCTGCCTTTTAAGAATTGGCTCGGTTGACCTTGTGAGGTCAACAAAACCCTTCGAAAATTAACATATCCAAATGTACTTGACAGTTTAACTCATAACCAATACCTGGGCTTCTTGATATATCGTATTCTATCTATTCCAATTTAGTTTAGTCTTCAAAAGGGTTTCTATCAAATTAATTTTAATTCCTCTTACGTCATCCTTGGCACACTTTTCCTAACAATTACGACAATTCATTTCCAAAATCTCATTTATCTTGCGAATACTTCAAACTTTCTATAGGAACCTAAATATAGTTTTAACCCTCTTAATTTGTTCTATCGTCTGATATAAATTTCTTGTTTTTATCTCTTTTAGTTTAAATTACGATTTTTACTGTTAATTAAAAATCCTAATTATTTTTCCCAATTACTTGACTTTACTTTCAAAATAGGCAAGAAGGTGCTGACTATAACTGATGCTAAAAGATCAACTTTAACTTTACGCGATCATTAGTTATTTCAACTTCTAGATTTTAGTCCCCACTGACCATGGCTTAAAAACGTAAACAAATCAAATATCTCTTAAACTAAATTCTTCTGGGCATAATGAACTTACTTTAAAATGATTCTTATGATGAGTTTTAATAGTGGAAATGAATCCAACAAAATCCGTTAAGGTTGAAAAACTACTTTATCTAAAATTTCTATGTTCCACTGAAAAGAATTAGAAATCGAACTATAAAGCCTGTAACTACTGGGAATAGCGAGCTTGTAGATACGTTACAACTACATATACTGAATTTCCCTTTTTTGCAGTTATAGGTTTTTTCAGAAAGTTAACAAGCCAAGTCTTGTAAGAAACCGATCGCTGCTATCGTGTTCCTAATCGAAAGAGTGGTTCGTAAAATTTTAATGGAAATTTCTCTAACGTTCCACAGTTATTGCTGTTATCTCAGTAGTAATTAAGAGTTACGACCCAGTCTGAAGTAGATTAATTTCGCGTTTTGATTTGAAGTTAAAGAAGCTCTCTGGTTTCTGCCACGACACAGAGTGGTTCGCGTCTGGTATGAAGTGACACGTCGAATTCGCTGAGGAACAGAACTAAGGTGGGTGTACGATAGTAGTTTCTTCCAAAACAGCAGTAACTGTTATTATAACTGTCACAATACAGAATACGTGTTCGACAAACAGGTCATCTGTCGCGATGACTGCGTTGGAGTTGCGTTACGTGGAGAGGTTAATATCAATAGTTCACAGATCCCGGAGACAAGGATTGTATGGAAATAAGCCACTGACGGTGTTGAGCAATTTTGCTTTGTTGAATTTGCCGCTCATAAATTTCACCGTCAACAACGGTTCTTTAGTGTCATTGGGTGAAATCTACTGAGCAGAATACTACTGAGTGAAAAAGTAATTCAGTACTATTCCTGACTTTAATGTTTACGTAGTTTCAAACTATAATGAAATATACAAAAACTGTAAGTAAAGTAAAAAGTAGGCTACAAATAACATTTAGTAGCAGAGTTATACAATTAGTTAGATAAACATTATGATAAATATGAAAACTTGTACATATCTTATTTTAGGACACCGATGATGGTATAAAAAACCGAAACGCGTATGCCATAACGAAGTTTTATTTTGTAGCTGCAATAGGCGGATAAGAAAACCCAGTATCAGAAAAAACAAAGGTACATTATCAAAATGAATTTGATTCTGATACGAATTCAGTCATACAAAAAATCTGGGGTTCATTCTCCAGTACAGAAAATTACTTCTTTCAATAAAAAGGAATAAAACAGACATAGTAGAATAAAAGGGTTAGAGAAGACGTGAAGTAGTGAAGTATAGGGACTGTGAGACAAGCAATGTGTAGGGTATGAAGTACCGGCGAATACGAAGAAAGCCGGAGAATTGTGTAATTGATCCAAACAACAAAAGAAATAATATATATACATATGCGTAAAATATTTTCTTTCTTTAACCAATAGGTTCTCAACCTTTTTCGATCTACCGCCTCCTTTTCGGAAAAAAACCTCACTGCCCCTTTACGTGCAAAACATTACTCACCACCCTGTTTTCAGAAAAAAGAACAAACAAACTCTCCACTTTGAAATAAAAACTTGTAATAAATAAAGTATCGTATAATGTTCCAACTTTGTTGAGCTCGATACACAATTTTTGAAATGGCGATTTGATTGTGCCCCTCTTAGATGAAGTGTAAAAAATTATATATAGAAAAATTGAAAATAACTTTATTAAAAGATATAATTAATATTTGTGTATAGTTCACAGTCTGACTAACAAATACATATTACGAAAAATATTATTAATTGGTGGGATGAGCTTGGTCTAATGACGATAATTTTTCAATATTTGTAGCTAATTTCTGATCAGTAATCTTAAATCGCCCCGTTTCACTATTCAAAATCTGTTTCTTTTCTTAGATAATAGATTTCAGACTACGCTAAACCCTCTTTGGGCTACATATAATCATGAAAATGCAATTATAAACTTCTTTGATACAACCCTTAAAGCCGGATATAATTCTAGAAATCACGGCAGGCACTTGGTCGTCAACAAACCCTATCATATTTTCAACGCCCACCGTTTGGCGCCGTCCGCATTGGGAACCAATGCTTTAACTTATTTCAAATAAGCAATACAATAATCGTTTTGATTTTGGAAGATGTGAAAGATCTAAACGCTTCAAAACCAACAGTCAAATTCATATCGGAGGCAGGTTCGGCGTTAGTGGGGGTAAGCGGAGCAAATGTACGCCGGCCGAAGGGAACCCCTGATAACCGGCTGGAGGGGGCCCCTGCGCAAGAATCCGCCCGGGCAGTGGTGGAGCTTAAAAAAAAAAAGGAGCACTTATTCGGCGCCCGGGAATCCTAGCGCCGGCCCTGATCGGAGTTTAATTTGTGTCTGTCGCAGGGTGACTTCAGCAGTCTGGATGGCGTCCACACACCAGATGTCTCTGTCTCACGTTGCGCTAGTTCTGCTGATGACACTGTCCGCAATCCACGGCAGCGATGAGGACGCAATATTGCCTGAGGGTAAAATTGTGGGCGGCAGAAACACGACCATCGAAGAGTTCCCGTGGCAGGTGTCCCTGGAGGATTCCTTGGGTTCCCACCAGTGCGGAGGCAGCGTGCTGGCTGAGCGGTGGGTGATGTCTGCCGGCCACTGCTTCATGTTCGGCTACACCTTCGTGATTAGGTCCAGCACCAGCTACAGGGAGAGAGGGGGGCTGATCCACAACATAAAGAGACACATCACTCACGAACTGTATAACAAAGAGGCCAATCTGGACTACGACATCGCTCTCATCGAGATGAAGGAGCCATTCGTCTGGACTAAACAACTGCAGGTATAGCCAAACGATTTAACCATCACAATTATAATACGATTTTTGAGTGTGCTATAATTAAGATAAATCTGATCTTGAATGTCTAGTATCTCCATCACAGTGGCAAAAGTACAATAGGGCTAAAAAATATATTTCCTTTGCATTCAGAGCTTGTTGGACCTTTGGGAATTGATCTCAGTTTCCAATCTGAGCTTACGCAGTTGTGGTTCAAAGACGATTGCGATCGATTTCTTCTTCTGCAGTAAGCAGTTATGGCTGCAACAAAGCAAACTGTGGGTTTGGTATGCTGAATCAGATATCTTTGGGTTCTATCTAATGGGCAGAGTAAAATACTCTCCAAAGTATTTAGGAACTTTATTTCTTCTGACACGTTGACAATAAAATTGCTTTCCTCCGTTATTTAATCAAAGTTTAACGTGCCTTATCAATCGCAGTACACCGACGTCAGTCGCAAATGCATTACGACACAATCTACTGTCCCCTCCGAAAAGACCCATCTCAGGACTTAGATTACATCGTACAAGCAACGATCACCTCTACAAGATAATCGAAAATATGCTTCAATTCACCAATTTAAATTATCTATAGTTATAACAATAACAGAGTCCTTTTTTTTAAAAAAAAATATATATATATATATTACTCTCCTCCCTGTCAAAGGGGCACTTTGGAACTAAGGAGAGAGAACTTGGGAGCAGTATCGTGTTACTAAGCTGCGTATCCACTCGCATAATGTTGTGGGCAGACTGGCCATCTGTCTCGAACATGTATTTGTTGCTCACATCACTTATAGTCGTGCATAAAATAACTCAGTTAATTGATGCCTCAGTTCAAATGAAGGTGCTACTGTTACTGATTAACTATACCTTGTTCTGTAATGTTCATTTTACTCCAAAAAAATTGCAGCAACTTGTAATATGAAATCTTCACAATGCTCTGTTCCATTTATTCAAACTAGTCGATGATATTCATAAGTATAAACTTGCAGCCTCTACCATTGCCATTCATCCATGCTAAGGCCTTCCGTTTAGCCCAGGGGTGGCCAACCAACATTTTTCTGGCCCGCGAGATTCATCACACTTTTAGAAAATATTTTTTATATTCCTTTTTCAGTGTTATATATTTCTTTACAATGTGCGTTTAGTATCATTAGTGTTATGTTATCTATGTTTACATGTAAGAATAATAGTAAACACAATAATAACTCATCTTTCAATTTTTCACTCCAAAAAAATGTATGTAGTAAGGATGTATAATTTTATATGCGGCCCGCGGAGTTATGATGCACTTCCAAAGTGGCCCACAAGATCATTTGGTTTGGCCACCCCTGGTAGCCTATGCGTATTGTATCCGCGAGCATCCATTCCTACTTAATCTGACTATCTGCGTCCTTGCTCACCAGACGAGTATGTACAAGCGCCAAGCCAGCAATGGAGACCTCGGAAATGGATACAAGATAGTATTATCAATATTGTTGATAAGTGATAGCAATCAGTAAATTCCAAAAATTAACCTAAATGCTGTAAAATGTTTTTAAAACAATCTTCATTAAATTTAATTGAATTTGCGGAAGGCCGAAAGTATTGAAAGGATGTCACAAACAAAAAAGAATTTTTCATGGTCTTTTGAAGGAACTACACTGACGTTCACCTGGACGAATTTCAGGTACTGATGGTCAGCCGAAATCAGGAAGGCCGGGCGGATTATGATTCCCCGTTCTCCCTAACGCCAAGCTAGCGCGATTTAGCTTATTTCATTGGCTCGTTCCAATAGGTTGCTTTCTCTCTCTCTTTTTTTTTTTTTTGAAAATTTCATTCCTCCCAGAAGGCTGGGAGGCGGGTTTGAGGGTCTCGAGAAAACTCTTTAGCATAGCTAACTACTGTTGTTAGGAAAAGGAACCAACTTCGCTAATACCAAGGAAAACCGCAGTCGGGATAGCAGGACGGGATTCCATCCCTGTCCTCCCGAATGTTAGGTAGGAGGACAAATTTGCCCTCCTTCCAACTCGGCGGATAATTTGTTTCATAGTATTACTTATATGATTGGTAGTTAACATTGCAACTGCGGAAAGCAACTTGCGTTTCATTGACCGCGATACTTTACGTCAGTCTCTTTGGATTAACGGAATTCACGGAAAAATTAACTTTCGTATTTTCTATGCAGTTTTGAACAATGTACCATCCATGGTGCGGAAGGTAAAATAGGGTATGATTCATTCTTAACAGAAATCGGGGAGGTAAGAAATTTAAGATGAAAGTTTCAAAAAATTAGTATCCTTTTTTCATTTAACGACATTCACGCAAAAAAACTGGTCAGATTTAGTTTCTTCTGGCAGTGGAAATGTTTATCGTTATCTCAGCGAACGTACGGCATCGTATTAGGTTTTGTTTCTCATCGGAGATGTGTTAAAACTCGAACGTGATCGGTTTGAAAGAGAGAGGTCGGTACTTTAACACTCCACGTCAAAATGGACGACAATAATAGAAGTTGGCGAATAGTTGCGTTTTGCAAGTGTGTCCAGTGAAGAAAGGTATGAGAAATTAAACATCTTGCAGGAATGGAAAAACCGCCAGCAAGACTGTGGTCCATTTGGGTAGAGTGCAAGCTGAATTCCGAACGGGGAGAGGCGTACTTCTCGGTTACATAGTTTTTCAGCTATCAGGTCGATTACAGTATGACTGGATTTTTTTTACTTCAATATTTATAAAAAAAATCTTCAGTTTATCAAATTAATTTTTTTATATTCATTTTCCTCAATCTGTGGGATCTGTAAAGAAGTAAATTTGCAGTAAAGTAATTAGATAAAAAAACAGATATATTCACCGGAAGATGCAGTCACGAAAAAGTGGTACACAATTATTATATCTTCTAAATTTACAGAAGATAGTGACTGTTAGTTAGTAGATATTTTTGAAAGAAATTCTCGTATGGAATAGGAGTTGTTAGTTAAACACTCTGTTATTTTTTTTTTAAATATAATTTTATTCCCTGCAGACATACAAAATGTGCTGGATGCTTATTGAAAATACCTATCCTTAAATACTTGACGCCTTTTTGAACAAAACGACTTGCAATCCTTGTGTAGATCATTTTCACATCTAGTGCCATAACTGAGTATTTTACTATCCGTTTCAAATAGAATGCAATCGGTAACTACAAATGACATTAAACTGTATACATACTCGAACACGAATGTTAAAATTCCTAACTTTTTGAGCACAAAGGCGTAATTACATGAATAAAGAAATTGCCATCGGGGCAAGCACTCCACCGCAATTAAAAAAAAAAAAATGAAGTTCTACTGATAACGTCGCACATAATTCGTATTACTCCTTTCTGGGGTCATAATACTTAATGAGTATTGAATATGAGATTAAGAAATTAAAGAAAGCTAAATAAACTAATTTCTCCATACTGTGAATACCTCTGAACTTGAACGAATTATAAATGTGGATGCACTCAATTGATTTACAAAGTCACAGACATACAATCCCTAATTTAAATTATGATCAATATGCATATCTAGGAATATAACAGCCCGTAGGCCTATGTGTTTGTTGGACTGACCTGCAAATTCTATATTCATGTCTGTTCCTAATCTGTGTGGTGTACCGAAATGCATACATTGAATTTTATTATGATTAAAGACAAGGCACTAGTGTGAGCTCATCATTAAAGCGAACGAACACATAATCTTATATATATATATATATATACAGGGTGTTACAAAAAGGTACGGCCAAACTTTCAGGAAACATTCCTCACACACAAACAAAGAAAATATGTTATGTGGACATGTGTCCGGAAACGCTTACTTTCCATGTTAGAGCTCATTTTATTACTACTCTTCAAATCACATTAAACATGGAATGGAAACACACAGCAACAGAACGTACCAGTGTGACTTCAAACACTTTGTTACAGGAAATGTTCAAAATGTCCTCCGTTAGCGAGGATACATGCATCCACCCTCCGTAGCATGGAATCCCTGATGCACTGATGCAGCCCTGGAGAATGGCGTATTGTATCACAGCCGTCCACAATACGAGCACGAAGAGTCTCTACATTTGGTACCGGGGTTGCGTAGACAAGGGCTTTCAAATGCCCCCATAAATGGAAGTCAAGAGGGTGGCGGTGAATCGAGGAAGTACAGTACATACTAACGAAACTAAAATGAGCTCTAACATGGAAAGTAAGCGTTTCCAGACACATGTCCACATAACATATTTTATTTGTTTGTGTGTGAGGAATGTTTCCTGAAAGTTTGGCCGTACCTTTTTGTAACACCCTCTATATAAATAGATGTGTTTTTTCCCTATATTTCACTTTTCTGCCACCAATACATAGCACAGATCACTGGTGTTTGTGTGAGGAAGTAGCATTGAGTTTCCTATCATGCACAACGTTGGCCGAATGCCGATAGCTGTTGGGATGTGGAAGATATGATGATTAAAGTTGGTCAATGCAGGGAGTTTTCTTATTTCCACCAAAAATTTGTGTCTCCTTATACATACGTTTCCTGCCACAAATACATAAGATAGAGCATTGATGTTCGTGTGTGGTAGTAGAATTGTATCTCCTGTCGTGCACTATGGTTGTTAGATGTCGGTAGCTATGGGGGTGTGGGAAATATGGAGGTTGAAAGTGGTCGAATCTGCGCCACTTTCATATTTCTGCCAAAGACGCATGTGTCTTGGTGTATAATGTTTCAGCGAAAACTATCTATCACAGATCACTGGCGTTTGTGTGTGGTAGTAACACATAGTCCGTAAATTTTACTTTGCTGCCTGAACTACATAGCGTAGATTTTTGTGTGTGGTAATAGCATCGAGTCTCCCATCGTGCACTATGGTGGTTAGATGTCGGTAGCTGTCAATCCAAATTCTTTTCAAACACGAACGAAGTCGTGGGTACGAGCTAGTTTGAAATATATTCAGTAGAAAAAGCTGGAGTATTTTTAATTCCTACCCAATTGTTACATTATTAAATATCCATCCTTGAAACTTATGAATTGTAAGTTACAATAATCAAACAATTGTAAGTACTTGTTCTGCTCAAACTTTAATATTCTACAGTGATTACTTTTTTTGCGATATAGATGAATATGTTTTAAAAAAGCAAACCATGTGATGTAATTTCCATACATTTTTAAGTATTTTTTCTAATGTAAAACTTTAGTATATAATGAATATACAAACTCCTCAACCTTTTTTAAAAACTGCCCTAAATAACCATCTAAATCAAGGGGTGGCCAACCCAAATGATCTCGCGGGCCACATTGGTAATGCATCATACCTCCGCTGGCCGCATATTAAATTTATATATCGCCATATTAGATATAGTCCCACTATAGACATTTTTTTGGAGTGAAAAATTGAAACAAAATGAGTAATTATTATTGTGTTTACTATTATCTTTAATGTAAACATAGATAATATAATAATAATGATGCTAACCATATTTGTCATATATTCACACAAATATTGATCTAAAACCAAATTTAATTTTTTCTCATAATTTCGACAGCTAATTTTGAAATATATGGATGCACAAATAATATATTTTTTATAATACATTGGTTTTCACTACTTTGTCCATTATAAAATAAATATATTTTGTAAAAGTGTGCCTGATTTAAATTGAATAAAAACATTAATCGGTTTAAAAAGTAATCAGTTGGATAAAACTGACGATCTAAAGTTTCATTCTGTAATGTGTATATTGTGACGCACCAACTTTATTTTCTAGTACAGTACTTTTGTTATTGAATTATATTTTTTTTTCTTTTTGGTATTCACCGATATTAGTAGGAAAGATAAAAATAGTTTTTTTTTTTTTTTTTTTTTTTTTTTTTTTTTTAAATCTGGTTCAAATATAGCTTCGACATAATAATTAAGAATTCGTAATTGCTTCTTTGTCATTTTATTAACATCTAAAATCTTTTACATTACATTAGCTTTTTACAATTTTTAATTTTGACTTCTTTTGGTTCTTCCAACTGTCCTGATCGTTTTTCATCTATAGCACTTGGACTTGGTACCACAGATTTATAGTTATATATACCAGGGGAAAAAATTCTGGTGGTTGATCATGTGAGTAATATGTTAAAATTTTGTGTCTGATTCACTATATAATTTATTATTTTTATGTGATAACATGTTTTTCCCCTGAACATTTGCAAATCGTTACACATATACGAATGCTTATCCCGTGTTAATTTATTTCATGAAGTCATCTTAATGTATTTGTTTTCCAGCCAAAATAAAAACGTGACAGTTGAATTTTTTAATTCAGTTTCATCAGATTTTGATTCTAAATTTTTTGATGTATGATTTGCAAATAGACTTACCACATTTACACAACACTCTTTCAAGTTTTTTGTTTATTACGATTTTCATAATACTTTTTCTGTAACATTTCCTTCCTTCAGGAAAACTCCAAAAAATCCAGTAAAATTTTTTTCACATCTATGGATACACAAATCTCGATCTTCGCTAGCGACCGATTTAGATTTGGAAACATAAGAAAAGCTGTTCCCGGGCGTAACATTCCATAGCGGCGTATTTCAATTATTTCTGTAAGTTTCAAAGGAGACTTGTTCAGTAGGAACATGTCGGGTATCCCTGGCTATTGTCGTTCGTCTCAATGAAGTCATCATTTATGAGAAATCGAAGCTTAAAAATTGTAAATTAAAAATTGCTCACTGTATTTTAGTACAACAGCCTTTATGCTATTGTTGCTGGGTACTGAAGTATGTTGAGTCGTTGCAGGTTCGATACCCACTTACGAGAATTTTTTTTCCCCCTTTCATCGTTTCTTTTCCAGTTTCATAACAAATTTGTTTTGTTAAATTCGGTTAATACCTTTTAATTTTTTATACAAGGAAAATTCGATCAAAGCATAATCGATTAGTGTGACTACATCTCACACTGCGACTTTTCCTCTATTCTTTTTTAATCGTGGCGGACACATTTTAAAATCTTCGTCAATGCTAGTGTACTATTATCTCTGTCTCTTGTGTCTTGACGCTGTGACAACAGCTAATATCTTCATCTTCTCTCCATTTTTATACTATTCGAGAGGACGCCGGTTCGAATCTCCGTCCGGGCATCCAAATTTGGGCTTTCCATGGTTTCCCCAATCACTCCAGGCGAATGCCGGGATGCTTCCTTCAAAAAGGCCATGGCCGAACTCTTCGGACTACTATTTTTGCACCCCATTTATAAAAGTTTATTAAATTATATTTTTGAAATAAATATTAGAGATTTTTAATTTTGGTTTAAAACTTTTGCTTGCTGGAATAATATACTGCAATGGGACCCTGAATGATTAATTTAAGTATGTCAATTACGATTAAAGAGTTAACTGATTTTGGAATGTATAAAAACATAAAAGTCACAAGTTTTGCACACTAATAAATACGATTTTGGAAAGAAAATTACTTGTATTCTAGATAGAAAAAATAAAATTACTTTATCTAATAGATATATAAAATTAATGTATAATGAATGACATCATAATAACAATTGAAAATAATGCTTACTCACCTAGGATTAAAAGACATAAAAAATTGTAAATTTTTCATGGTACAGAGTTTTTATAATTACATTTTTTACCAAACATGTAATGAAAATATTTGATTTTAAGCGTTCATTCAATATTATTATCATATGAAGATATTTTGGGTCTCTTTGCAATTAAAATTAGCATTATTATTTATCGTGATCCATATTTAAAGTTTTAAGGCTAAACTCTGGTATCATTCTTTCGTTTTGTCGCGTGCAGATGTATGCGCAATATGTGCAACACTTAAGATCATCGAATTTTTAAACTTGCAATTTTTAGTTTTTTATCTGCTTTTAGATGATTTTGCCACATTTTGACGTAAAACAGAAAAATTTATTTTGATTTAGTAAGACTGGGTTTAAATAAATGGATATATTTTTTTGATTTTAATATTTGTAGTTTCTGGGAAACCCGAAATGTGGGCCAGAAACTACAATTTTCATCTCCTCATATCCAGCCTACTGTTGCGTTAAAAGTCAGGCTGAGTCTTTTAGATTGCAACGTGACGGGTTGGCACGCCAGCCATATTAACCACAGGTGTTATTCTCTCGGGCCAAGGCGAATGGGACTCGAAGCGACAAAAAAATTTTAATCACTTTTATCTACTTTACTTTTCTGTTAAGACCATTTTATTTACACGTAACAAAGCAGTATTTTTTTTGTTTTTTGTTTGTTTTTGATCAGAAAACGAACGCTTGAAACGTTAGCATGAACCGAACACATTTTTATGCCTTTCCTTATACGATGCCTTGTGTTACAGCCGATACGCGGCATAGCCACGGAGGTTCCTGCAGCCGGTTCCAAGGTCACTATTACAGGATGGGGACGCCTTTACACTGGAGGTCCCCTGCCAGAACAACTACAGGAGCTCACACTCACCGTGCAGGACTGGAAAAAATGCAAGCAGATTTACGAGCAACATGCTTTCACATGTTTAACGCACCGCAAAATATGTACCATCCAACCGCACAAAGGCACCTGTCACGGCGACAGCGGGGGTCCGATTCTGGACCCGAAAACCAAGGAGCAGGTGGCGATCGTGAGCAGCGCTCAAGGGGGCTGCGCGAACCTCACCCTGGCCACTCTGCACACCAGCATGGCGGCGCTCAGGGGCTGGGTCAGGGAGCAGACGGGCGTCTGAGGGGAACGGCTCGCCGACTGCAAACATGGAGATAGGCCTACTAAGAAACTAATAAAAACGCCACTCGTGCCGACATATGCTTGAGCTTTTTATTCCATTACAAATACACCATTTTCCACGGGCTACTTTTATACAAGGTCCAAGTGTATTAGAATATAAACGTTAGCACGTTCTCTTAACGTATGCTTCTCTAGTAACCTTTTAATCTGTGATGGGAATCTCCTATTGACTATACAACTACATTATCTCAAGTTTAAACGTACATTATAAGCCCTGCCAGAAAAACGAGAGAAAAAAGTTATGACTCTAGAAACTAGTAAATATATTACCGCAGAGTAGTAAAATAAACAAAAACCAAATGTCCATTACTTTGTAGGTTCACTTGGGGAATTTAAAACAAATTGAGTTACAAAAAATTGAAATAAAATAATAAAATTGCTATAAAAATTGTTGCATGTAATAAGCCAACACGTTCTGGGAAATTACTATTATTTTCTGGTATTTCTTCGTGTCGTCAGGGTAATTATGTTATATGTTATTTGATCTTAAGTCTACGACAGTAGAGTTTTTGATTGCTGATACAAAACTACAAGATCTCATGGTGACAATAGCCAATAATATACAAGAAACAAAAAAAAACAGGTTTGTTCGTATCTTTGTGTTTATTAACTGTTAAATGTTTCCGTTATTGATATAAGTGAAATGTATAACTATTTTTTATTATTTTTATTATTATTATTATTATTTATTTATTTATTTTTACGAGAGTGACATAGGAACCACGTGTTCTGAGTAGAATTTTTGTGTCAAGTACTCTGCTAATAATCTTTCAATCCCTCCAGACCTGCCTTTAACTCTTGTTATAACTTCTCGGCTTTTTATTAGTTCTATCTTTCGCTTTCATTTCTACTGTCCCTTGTACTGCTCTAAATCCAGTTTCGGGTTTTAGATTCTTTAATTTTTTTGTATCACCAGATATAGTACATGCTCTGTCTCTTCGTGGTGAGTGAATTGTTAACGCTCTGGCCTTGATTCGGGAGGACGTGGGTTCGAATCCGTGTTCGAGCATCCAGATTTGGGTTTTCCATAGTTTCCCCAAATCACTCCAGGTGAATGCCAGGATGCTTCCTTCAAAAAGGCCATGGCCAAATTCCTTCCCGTTCCTTGTCCCCAGTCCCATCCTGCCTCTAATAACCATAGGCGTCGACGAAGTGTAAAGCCACAGTAAAAAAAAAAAAAAATCTGTCTCGCTTTGCCGTTGCTGAAATTTCCGTCAGCAATCATTGCTTGATCCAACACTGTTTCTGAAACTTCATTTAGCTCCGTATTGGCATAAAAGCTACTATCGTTACCCAATTCATTTTCACTAGAATCAGAAATATTTAACTCTTTGCTATCCAAAGCGAAAATGGTTTGTTATTATGTTCCTATCGGTAACGACATGTCATTATTACGAATTAAATAATTATTTTACTGCAGAAGCAGTGATTTACCGCGGTGAGAATTACTATGGACCAAAGTCAAGATGCTTGAAACTCACACTTCCTGCGAAGTAAGACATCGATCCGTAATACAATATACACCCAATCCAAAATCATACTACCTGGTAAAATGACAATCTCCATAACAACACAATATAAATTCCACTGTACTGTGCTGAAAGTAATAACATCGGACACCACTGCAATGGAGGGCTGTGGCCAACTGGCAGCAGTGATGTTTGCTGCGTGGTTATCCTATCCCCCTTCGTGAGGCTAGCTGAGAACGAGGACTGTGTAATCAGTGTTTCTGAGATTCGTGTGTGGGGTAAGTATCTGTTGCACAGTCAAAAGAGTTACCGTGAGCCTCAGCCGACGGAGGCGTTGAATCAGAGACTACGGCGCTTCTATGGTGAATGCGACTCCTACATCTCCGCCGCAGGTGTCTCTTGAATGGGTCAGGAATGTACTACACAGAATCAATACGGGTGGCAGACGCCGCGTGATGAGAGATTTTTAGTCTTAGTGAGAAAGACTTGAGGTACTAAATACACCCACAGTAACACCAAACTAATTCACCAACGGGTGTTAAACGCTGCTCAGATTAATCTCTACACTTAAATCTTAGTTACGATGTAAGAGAGTGTGTTATCAACAGCTATAACTGGAAAGCATTACTCTTACCACAAAAAATGCTATCGTAATCAGCAGAGAAAGCTGGAAAGCCGATTAAAATTCCGCAGAAATTTCTATTAACACCACGACTTTTTCCAAAAGGAGAGGTTGCATCCCTTAGAAATAGTGTAAATTCGGTTTCCGAAATCACATGAATTAATATGGAAGTATCTAAGACAAAGTTTCACCTGGTTCGATTTCAGGAATCGTTGGGAAACTGAATTCTGGGTGAGCGGACGGTATTTCAACCAGCGTTCTTTGGAATGCCAGCCCGAGTGCTACCACGCACCCAACGTGCTTGTTATTGTACTAGGAGGTTACTTCAATTTATCTTATATTGGGTTAATTACGAAACCAAAAAAGGTTGTCAAGGATAAAAGAGCTTGTGAAATTATTGTCTATCTGTCATCACAAATTGCAGGATATGGAACAACAAGGAGTCTTAAGGATACTCTCAAAGCATAAACAAACCAGAATCATTCGTATATACTTTAACTAGTACGGGAATAAGCTATCAAATAAATGTAATTGCAACAGTAAAATCATTAACTGACAGTAAAAAGAAAATTTATCAGTCGGTAATAGATTTGTAAAAGCTGTAAAAACATTTAGAACCTTATTGAATGAAGGGTAACAGTCCTTTAAAGCAACAAAGGGCGCCGAGGAGGAAGAATTGGGTCGCCATTTTATTTGTGTGTGGCGGAGGGTGCATTGTACCTATCCGAAAGTGTAATAGTTTGGAATGGATATACAGAACATGGCAGGAGTCAAGAGATAGATTTGTTAAAAAATATCTTGTTGCTAATTATTGACCACAGGAGCTTCTGAAATCGGTGAAAGCTCCGTGTTCGAATGGTATCGCAGTAAGAGAATTCTCAGCGAATAATAGTACCATTCCTGACTTACTTAATCCATGAACCATATGCCAATAATCCAAGCCATAAAAAAAAATTGAAATAAGGTTGATGGAGATGTCCATAGCGAACAATAGAAACCACTTGCCCGCGAGTATTAATTAATGTATTCAATGCTTGATAAGGTTCATTCCGTGAAGTATCTATATGTACCAGAAGAGAGCAATATCAAGTTAGATCTTCACGTAACTTGATTACGATTCACGACAACCCTGCCGAGAAGTTTATTGGTTATCCTGAGCAGGTAATTCTGGACAACTTGTAGCTCCATTTATGCCTGATTTCAAGCTAGCGAGTATTTTGCCCAGAATAGGCAATTTCGATATTTTTTAAGTTCACAAGTGAAGTTCACAGTGAAAAATTAAGTGATTCACGGTTTAGTTTAAGTACCATCTCTGTCTTCCTACACGCTATCTACTGAAAAGCAAAACGATCCAACCAAGTTTTCCTACTAAGTACGGAAGTGTTTTGCAGTGAACGCAGCAGGAAGAAGAAGCTCCGATGGGTTTTGGGTGGTAACGTCAAAAAGAGTGACGCAAAGATAAGTCCGAAAAGTAATTGCATCTGAATCCAAAGATAATTCAAACTGTATCAAAAAATTACGAAATGTAAAAATATTAAAATGAATTTTGAGAAAGTATCATCTTCAGCCTCCAGAAAAAGGAGATATTGATAATTGTGAAAATTATCGTATAGTTAATTAGATATAACATGTTTCAACACTACCGACTAGAATATTGTACAGAAAAGTTGAAAGGCAGCTGGAGTACACAACTAGGAGAAAAATCGAGATACCAGAGAAACCACTCCAACCTTAGATTTTTTGAGACTTATGTTTTCTGATTATATAGTTATTTAATTTAACTGCAATGGAGCACGCGCTCCGGTGGCAATTTCCCTACACACCCATCTTCCCCCTATCCTGCATCCAGCTACATTTGCCCTCTACAAACTTTATTTTATTTTTAAATTCTTTCATCGTTTTCGGTAAGTTATTCATCATTTCCCTTGGTAACTCATTCCAATCCCTGACACCCTTACGTACAAAAAGAGAATCTTCTCACACTCTTGTGCCTGAAATCGAGTGCCAGCTTGTGGTCATGGTCATCTTTTCCCTCCCATGCACTACTTTCATATTCTTCCATGCCTCAGCGCCAGTATACGCCCTGTACACTCCCATGACCCTCCTCATCCTCCTCCTGTCTTGCTGTATTGTATAAAAATGTTATGTTTTTAACTCAATTGGGAGTATTTTTAAAATAATATTTTGTTTGTCGCTACCAGGTAGAACAAATGCAAGTAAAAAATCTTCCTATACTTTGAGTTCCATTTTCTGAGATGACTATTTTTTAGTAAGTAGGAAAATTTTTCTCAACTTCTGTAAGGAACACAGAGGTGAATATTTCAGGGAGTGCTTACAGATTTCAGGGACAAATATTTGTGAAGAGTTGAGCATCTTTTTATTCATTTAGAGATTTTAGGGATATTTATATTGAACTTTTTTCAACAGTTTAGTGCTTCCAAAATTAAAATTAATTTATAAATATTATTTGTTCTTATATTTTCTCCTTTCTTCACATAGTTAGAGAAGTCATCAAGAGAAATGATGAATTATTTACCAAAACCGTTGAAAGAATTTAAATTTGAAATTTGTTGATGGCAAATGTAGGTGTGTGCAGGAAAGGGGGAAAATGGGTGTGTAAGGAAATTGACACCGGAGTGGGTGAACCATTGCAATTAAATGAAATTAAATTAAATTAAATTGAAATTTATAAACATTAAATGGTAGAAAATAATGAGAACAAAAGCTTTTATAATTTTGCTGAAAGAGGTACCTCTATCGGGAGAGATCAAAAACAAGTGCCGTTCGCGCAGATAGAGCCAGTTTACTATGTCTTTGAAGGAAGTTAACATATGATAGTAAGTGCACATACTTTTAGCATTTTATGTTGTACATGGTGACCTCATAGATATTTTAAGGTTAGTTGTGCATTTTCGGCTACATCCCCTCCTAAAATTAACACTGGAAGATTTCAAGGTCATTAATGACTGTAATAATGGTTTTATTAGTTTTTTACTATAAATTTCTTAGATTGTGGGTCCGGCACAATTTTAGAATTCACAGCTAGAGTGAATTGTTGCAACAGAGGTTCACTATGGAAGAACTGTATCTCAAAATCTCGTCCAGATCGATGCGTGTCGCGGACAGGTATAGATGCGCTGAGTTAGGACGGGTCCTTTCTACCAGTTACCGTTGCGCGGTTGCTCTCGTTGGTAGAGCAAGTGTTCAACTAAATAAGCACAGAGAAGCGCGAGCGCGTGACTGCTGGCTAAATTATCTGAGTTCTTCATTAGTAAGTGTTGACTTTCAGCCGTTATTTCCTTCCGTGGAGCTAAAGCAATGGTGTTGGTAAGCGAAATTACCAGTCGAGGCTCAGATTCCACCAAGATGTAAATCGCAACAATGGTCCACTGTTTACAGAAAGTCATCGTGTAATCAGCCCAAGATAGGTGCAGTTGATAGGCCACTAAGTATTTTACAATACAGTGTGTTGTATCATCATGGTGCTGCACATACCGTGAAGGTTAGGTAATTTTATTCCCGAAAGACGCATGACAAGTCATCGGGAGCAATTTAACGATCAAATTATAGCATAAGACAGTTAAAAAATAAAATAAAAATGGGGTAATTAGTTGACAGGGAATTGCCACCGGAGTGTGTGTTCCATAGCAATTGAATATCCAACAGATAAGCAAGTGATTGTTAAAATCTGTGAGGGATTTTTGTAAGTGGAACACGCATGATAATTATCACTGTGCAACGTACCATGTGATTGAAAGAAGATCTTAGCGACAGTCAGGCAATTATTTAGGAAACTTTCAGATTTTTTTTCTTTTTTTCAGCGTAACACAAGTGTATCTGCTTCTTTTTTTTTTTTTTTTTTTTTTTTTTTAAAAAAAGGTAAAATAATTAATTACCTGATAAAAATTTGTTGTGGTTGAATCTTTTTAATGACATTTATTACTATACAGGTTGGTGAGCCTAACGTAAGGAATTGTGCGTTAAACTTAAGTGGAGATATTAAATTCTAATTAATTGTTTTTATTTATTAGTTTTGAGATCCTTCTGACCTCTTAGAATGTTTCCAGCGAAGGTCGAATGAAGATAAATATTTATTCTCATCTTACACTCTTAAGTTAAAACGAGAGTAAGCCCACTTCAAGAGGAACTGCTGTAAGTGAGAAGTTTGTCAGTGTGTTGGAACAGTATTTGAGAGGTATGAGGGAGTAATTCATATTGACAGATTCTTGACTTTCGTGTTTTGACTTGCTCGAGGTGGGTTAAAAAGTAAATTATAATTTCAGAAAGGGCAGATCATAAGAACCCAGAGCGATTTTGCATAAAAGTACCTTTGATTACCTTAGATGGAACCATATTTTAAGTGTTTTAAAGAATACAGGTCTAAAACGTCCAAATACTAGAATAATTAAATCTGTATAAGAATTCGGTGCCATCATAAAATTAGAGAAACACGAGAGATAACATGATTTATAATGGTTGTGAGACAATTTTATGGTGTATCTCCCATCAATATTCAACGTTCCTGTAGAGGAAACAATCAATATCATAAACAGAACATTTTAACAATCATTATGCTGCGATTTGCTGAGCCCGCCAAGTCGAGTCAACGGCGGCACTGCCTACCTTTTATTCGAAGCGATTCCTGCCATTTTTAAGCCTCAATAACTTCTTTCACGACGACCGCGACGCTATACTGCCAAGTCATCAGATTTTCTTTTTTATATATATTTCAGATCAGTGATCCACAACACCGAGAGAAACCATTCTGTTTCAGAAAGTGAGGCGAATACACTTCCTGTAGAGTGTAGACTTCGCTCAGAATTAAATCTCATACCTTTTGGTCACTGACAAGAACTGAATATGTCTTTATTTTTTTTACTAGAATTGACTTTGTGGAGTACAATTGTCGTGTCACTCGAAGAAAATGAGAATATTGAGAAATTACTGCATGCCAAGAACCGAATAAAGGGAGAAGAATTTGGAAAAGCATGAAGAATATGATGAAATGTACAGAAATGATAGCATTAAAATTAGATTAAATATTATAATAGTATCAGGTGAAATACGAGAGGTGTATTATATTTAAGGAGACATAAAATTACGATTGACGGCCGAATTAAGAATAACGTTACAAGCGAAATAGCACTAGCAAAATAACCTTTCATGAATAACAGAAACGTTTCAAATATTTACCTAGGACTGATCAACAACTTGCTAGAACTGTGTTCGTGGAGTAGAGCACTTTATGGCAATGAATCATAGAATTTAGGAATACCAGAAAGAAGGAAATCTAAAGCATTTGTGCTGTACCAGTATACTGAAAATTAAGTTGGCAAACAAAGTATGAAACTAAAGAAGTTTGTGGAAGTCTCACAAAACGAAGACACGAGTTGGTGGGAACGTTACAAGATTTATGAGTTTGGTTAATGGTTAGTGGATGGAACAGCTGAAGGGAAAAAAATTGGAGAGGAAGACAAAGATTGGAAAGTATGGAGCAGATAATTGATGATGTAGGTTGTAAAGGTTATTTGGAGATGAAGTAGTTACCTCAAGGTAAGAAGAGATGGAAGATCTGATCAAAATAGTCGAGAGACTGATGACAGCGCATAAAAAACTTGGAGTAACACTGGGTACAATTCATCAAAGTCTCCTGCATTATCTAATGTTAGCCTGCTTGAGGATGCGTTGAGCTGCTCAGTGCAGAATTTACGTCAAGAGTTCGGGTGTGCTTTCAATCTTGATCTCTTTAGACGTAACTATCTTAGAGACTGAATGTAGTGGAACTGTCCGAGGTTTTCGTCACTGTAAATTGTCGGTACCCGTACATTCTCCCCCTCTAATTTCGACTTTCCTCTGGTTGCTTGACTGCCTATTTTGTCAATGAGGCTCCTCCCTAAGCTTGAAAAACGCTGGAAGCGATCCGACAATCGTCACTGCGGAGGGTCTATCTCATCTTCGGTTGCTTGCTTAACACAAACTATTAGGGACATTGTCACTGGAACTTGTATTACCGAGCGTGATGGGTGAACGGTTAACATTCTGGCCTCGCATTCGGGAGGACACGGGTTCGAATCCCCGTCCGGGCATCCAGATTTGAGTTTTCCATGGTTTCCCCAAATCACTCCAGGCGAATGCCGGGATGCTTCCTTCAAAAAGGCCATGGCCGAATTCCTTCCCATTTCTTGTCACCAGTCCCATCCCGCCTCTAATGACATTAGCGGTCGAAGAGGCGTAAAGCAATAAGTAAAAATATATATATATATATATATTAATTTGTATGGTCCATCACAATTGAAATTAAATTAAATTAAGTGAACTGAAATGACAAATAAACCATTATTTCACCTCCCCTTTGATTTAAAAAAGTGGACAAAAAGTTATTGTTCCAGCGTATTTCCTCGGATTTTTTAACCAAATGGAAATGAGATTAAAGTATCACATTCTACAAAATTATTGCCAGCTCATAATCATTTGAATTTTTTGAAACTGACTCAAGCTGTTAAAATAGTGACACAATAATAAAGAATGCCTACTTTGTTAGTAATTTTTTTTTAAATTTATTGCGTAAGTCAAACGATTTCCTTTCAAATTACACACATAGTTACTCGTTGCATGTGTATAGCTGGCTTCCTCTTCACTACTCCAGTTAACAAGAGGCAGGCAGAATGTTGAATTTCTTCATATCAGTTGCCTTCACTAGCGATTCTCCGTTACTCTCATTGGCTACAGACACTGTGGAGTAGACTTGCTTCTACATTCGTCTGTTAGCTTTAAGATATCATAAAAGTCATCACGCCGAGACTCAATGTGTGTTTGTGTTGGGGAAGTTGAGTTGTAGTACATTGCTTCCTATTCACTGACGACAAGCTTGTTATGAGAAGAGGTTGAGGAACTCTGCAGTAGATGTAACAGAGCACACATATATGTTCAGTGATGTTACTGTATCGCTCGTCAATTCACGGTGTGAAGTACTACGTGGTATAAAAAGAGAAGACGTGCCGGTCGCATGGGTTGCGTAGGTGCTCTCAGATAGTTTGCAGCATCCAAATAAAAATAATAACTATTATCATTTTATCTCTACAAGGAGGAGATGCGAGGCCATATCCTGGAGGTGGAAGAGGAGAAGGCTTGGGTGGAGATGAAGAACAGGAAAGCCTGTGGGATCGATGAGTTACTTGTACAAATTCTGAAAAGTTTGAAAGAAGAGGGAAGAAGAGAAATACTGCATTTGTGCAATGAGATATGTGAAATAGAGAATGCCCAAAAGACTTTTAACAACAGTGTTGATACCAATTGAAAAGAAAAAGAATGAAGAGAAATGTGAAGATTTCAGAACCATTAGCCTCTTATGCCACGCTGTTAAGATATTACTAAGAGTGCTAAATAGACGAGTATCCAGCAGACTGTCCATGTCAATTGATGAAGAACAGTTTGGATTTCAAAAACGAAGAAGTTCAAGAGACGCTATTGGTTTGCTGAGAAGGATAGGTGAAAGATATATTGAATGGAAAGAAATTGTTACATGGTTTTCATAGACCAATAAAAGGCTTTTTATAGAGTGAAATGGGTGAAGTTAATTGATATTCTAAAAAATAAAGGCATCGATTGGAAGGAAAGAAGGCTAATAAGTAAATTATACATCGAACAATGAGTGAGAGTGAGAGTGGGGAATGATCTTACAGAAGAGGGAAAGATTGGAAGAGGTGTAAGACAGGGATGCTGTTTGTCATCCATATTATTTAACACATATTTGGAGGAAATTATAAAAAGAAGTTTAAGAGGTAAAGGAGGTGTATGCATGGGTGGTTGTAGTATTAGCTGCTTAAGGTTTGCTGATCACATGTTTTTGCTGGCGGAAAGTGTCAAGATACTCAGAAGGGTGTTAGAGGCTTTAGAGCAAAGGTATAAAGAATAAATAGGACTAAAAGTAAATGCATGATGGAGGGAAGGAGTAAAAAAGAAATTGAGAAATAATTGAACAAATGGAGTCTTTCAAATATCTCCGGAGTATTGTGAGTGGAGATATGAGTTGCAAGAATGAGGTGAAAACTAGAATAGCAATGGCAAAGGAAGCTTTCAATAGAAAGAAAAATTATTATTCGGAAGGCTGGATAAAAACTGAGGAAAAAACTTGCTAAATGTTTTATATGGAGCGTAGGACTATATGGGGCAGAAACATGGCCGCATTGGAAGCTTTAGAAATGTGGATATGGAGGAGGATGGAGAAAATAAATTGGAAAGACAAAATAAGGAATGATGTGGTGCTGGAACGAGTAGGAGAGCAAAGGTCACTCATAAAAACAATAAGGAACAGAAAAAAGAACTGGATTGGACTCTGCTTAAAACTGTTCTTCAGGAGATTGTAAACGGAGGGAAGGAAAGAGGTCGGCGAAGGAAGAAAATGATTGATAACATAATGATAAATGAGAAATATATAGAGACTAAGAGAACAAGAGGCGTGAAAGGCTGTAATTGTGCATGGACCTGCTGAATAGCAGAAAACCCTTGATGGTGCACATTCTTGCTAGGCTCGCTGAATGTGGTCATTTTGAGTCGAGAGAAATAGTGTCTTAAACCGAGATCAGCTCCAAAATTCTATTCCTGATACCCGTGTCTGTTGTTCCGTAATTCTTGGACGTCCGTTGCAATCAGGTTCTGAAGTCGGATCCACATGTCATGATCAGCAAGGATTCGTCTGAAGGAAGCAGGGAATCACACAAAACACAGGAGTTTCAAATCGCGGAAGATTCGGATAACATAAATCATTAAAGCGTTCACTGTGCACACTCACTCACAGGAGGCAGATTTAGGACTTTTCACTGGTCGGCCGCAGTTCGGTGCACGGACAGCGTAGACGGTTGAGGTACAGGGCGTTCGCCGGGAAACGCAACCCACTGTTAGCGCTACAAGGAAGAAACTGCTCCCGGCGAGCGAGCGGTCAGCTTCCGGTATTGTTCGACCGTCGGCCGCGGACTATTTCATAATAATTACGCTTCATAAACTTGTATGTGCTAAGCATTTAAATGTGACGTAATTCATTAGCTTACCTTATAAAAGATGCTGGAAGTGTTGACCCTCTTGTGTAATGCACATTTCACATCTTCTGAACATTTTTCGAGACACACGCTGCCCTAACTGACTTAATGATTTTTTGGGTGACTGTTCAGTCGAAAAGCGATATCGTCAATTTTCTCCTCTGTGAGAATACGGTTGACCGACAGTCTCTTTTTGTTAAAAAAATGAACCCGTTTCTCTTACTTTTTTAACCAGACGCAGAATTGTTGATTTAGCTGGCAGTAAACCGCCAGGAAATTCGCGACGAAATTTACTGCGACACTTTTTAAACGACTTCTTCTTCACATATGTATCGTAGAGAAATATTCTTTGTTGCAAACTGTAACGTACCATAATTTTACTCGCACTCAAACACGGTACAGATTAGTAAGAGTATGAAGCCCCAAACCAGCCAAACCGCAAAGAAACGTTTATTCACAACACTGATTAATAAGAGACTGAAGTCACAAACTAGCTACAATGCAAAGAAACCGTTCTTAACAATGTAAGGGTCCCATTATACTGCGTCACTGCACTGTTGGGGCAGCGGAGGTGTTAAACAGTGCGGTGATTCACGGTGCCGTGTGGCGGGAGCTGCTGGCTCCACTGACCGAGCAAGTTGCCGACGGCAACAGACTGGGAGGGTAGCGTTTTCCGGCGAACGCCCTGTATATATCGCGTGACCAATGCAGATACGTGATAACGTCAAGACACGCCAAATTAGAGATTCTGTGAGTGCTCACTGCGTGAAAATAGTAAAACCGAGTGGACACGAAAGAAATACGACAGTTTCCGAAAAAATCCTCCAACCCCGTCAAAGGAATGGTGTGTTGAACCTGAGTGCTTGGAGGGGCGAAGGTTTTGCCAATAGCATTTAGTTTACAAAATAGTACTTATTTTTTTTTTTTTTTTGTATAATCTTGTTTCATGTCCGCCAATGAGGAGAGAGGCAGGAACGTCTACATCGACGATAGGACCAGAGAAAAATCGGCGGAGTAGGAGAAGCAGCATCCCGAGGTTTTAAAAGGTGGTGCGAGATGCTCTTCGTGGTCTTTTGGGTCTGACTGGTTCGTGTTCAATTGTGCTGGCGCACAAGAACGACCCAGAAAGCCGACAGCATATCATGCGATCGGTTGTGTCTGCATTTTGAGTCACAAGGTGACAGATAAATTCAGTGTGGTGTCGGAGTTTGCTGACTACGCCAATGCCGGACAGACGGTAAAAGACAAACATTGCACCAGTTAATATTGTGTTTGCACTTTAAACCTCTGTGGTTGGCCAAATAACGCTCTGAGCGGAGAAGCCCGCACGATAAGAATTCTCACTCTCCGATATATACACTGAGAGATTAGCCGTGGCATTTTGTAAATTGAATTTAGTAGTTTCTGTGATTGAAACGAAGGACATTAGCTTTTCACAAGTAAGCTCATTACGTGTCCTGCTGAAAACTGTAAACTGTTAATGTGTTTATGAAAATCTGAACTGATATTTTGTCGTTTTGTATTATTTAATTTTAGTGGCCATTAATGTAGGACAAAGGTGTTGTTTGTGAATAATTTTTGATTGTTTATAATTATTAAATTTAAATCACCTTATGTCTGTTGGCCTTCATTCGAAGAATATATGGTCAGGTTATGACTTTTTCTATTCTTATTAGTGATCAATAAATAATTTTGAGAACCCTTTTCAATCCACAATAAAATACTCATATGCTTTTGGTAAATTTAAAATAAATATTAATTACCATTCAGTACAGCGGTATACCGTACTCGCTTCAAGTGTCAGCAAGCGTCGTAGGTGAAATATTGCAGCAATGCGTACCTTTCTGGAGGAGAAATCGTCTTTGTTCTTACTTAATTCTGCTACAAGGAATTAATGTCAGTAATGGTACGAAGGAAGGATCCTTTCCTTACCTCGAGCTGGTACTTGCCTTTCCAATACTAGGCCTCCATCCTTTAGGGGGTCTACCTGACCTTTGTTTTCCTCTGCAGATGAAATGCGAAATTATCTGCGCAAATCTTTTTCTGTCTATTCTTTCCAAGAGTTGAAACCACTTTTATTCTATGCTACAGAACATAACGAACGCCCGCTGTTATTTTAATTGATCTGTTATTTTTTTCTATTATTTCTGTCGCGATATAGCAGTGTATCTCTTGCAATTCTTCTGAGGAATTTCATTTCCACTGCAGTGAGTCTTCGCTCATCTTGAAATGAAATCTTCACAGGAGTTCAGCCTGATAGCTGGCTCTGGTGTACAGCTTCAGATGTTGATAGTTGGAAATCACAACCTAGCCTGCTAGCAACCTCTGAAGCTGTACACCAGAGCCAGCTATCAGGCTGAACTCCTGTGACGACTTCATGTAATCAGTACGCCGGGAAAGTTCACACTCACATATTCGCTCATCTTGTTTATAGTACACGCCTCTGAGCCATTAGTAAAAATTTCGTATGCCTTAATCCTGGTGTGCTTTTGAATTTATTCGGATTAGAGCCTTGGTTGATTACACTCAGTGCCATGTTGTGTGTCATTTTCTTCCAAATTTGCTAGGTGAGTGTATGACGTACATAAACATGAGACAAACTTTTACCATTCCAAAACAAGGGTACAACGAAAATATTTCCGCACATCTGCATCGCAATGTGAAAACTGGCAAGTAGTGTAGAATACTACGAGTCAGTATTGTTGCAGGAATCAAGCCGCACATTGCTGCGTTCGATTTCTATTGCCCATTTCGCCGTACGAGACAGGTTAGTGAATAAGCGTTTTTCGGAAGAAATTTCCAGGAGTAGGAGTGACAGACGTAGTGGGGATGAAGGAACCTGCTGGAGTCAGTGAACGGAAGGAGGAATGCGTGTCGCCGTATCGCGTGGTTAGCCCCAATACGCCGAATCACGCTCTTACTAATCGCTCCGGAATGGACGACCAGCGGCCGGCCAGCTCACACGACCGGAATGTCGCCCAACTCGTGCGCTGTGATATGTCCTAATAACCGGGTCACAAAGAACAACACGAAACATGACCGACGTTACAGATCTCGAGAAGAGAGAATAATGCCATTTTGTATCAGGTGTTTGGACTGAAAGACTTAATAAGTCGATGTTCAATATCCTGTGCAAGTATTATCATCACTCCTCCTAAAATCGCAGGTCTGACGTTATGGCCCTCCACATTACTATTTTTTTTTGTGCTAGTTTTTTGTAATAATTTACTGGTGAAAAATACACTAGAAACAAACAAACAGTTGTATTTAACAAATTAGGTTCCATCAATCACAGACTGTCAGCGACTCGTATGTTCATTCATTAGTTCACAGGCAAGCAGAGAGGGCATTCAAACTTCAGGATACCACTGTGCCCTTTCTTACTTAGGGCTTTACGCTTCGTAGGTAGAGATCATCAGAGGTGGTAAAGAACTGGGAAGGAATTCGCAGTTCGCCTTTTTAAGGAACAATCCCGGCATTCGCCTGACCTGATTTCGAGAAATCATTGAGAAACAAAAATCTGGATAGCTAGACGTGGATTCGAACCGGCTACCTCCCTGATTCCAGGCCAGAGCGTCCATTGGAAAAAAAAGAAAAAAACTTTTGAAACTGGGCCCCAGAGTCAGGTGAATCTGAAGTAGCATGATTTGTATCAGGTAGATGCATGAAAATTGTATTGTTAACCGATTTGTTTACGCAATGATCAATAAATTTCACTGAAGTTTAAATTTCATGACAATTTATGAGTTTTATAATTTCACATGGTGTATAATACATGCACAAGTAATGTCATCCCACATATCCTTCATTATTTATTATCCTTACGGCTTTACATCTCATCGACGGCGAGGTCATTAGGCGGAACCGTAAAGGGGTAAGGAACAGGAAGGAATTGGGCCATGGCCTTTTGAAGGAGCCATCCCTGCATTCGCTTGGAGTGATTTGGGGAAACCATGCAAAACCGAAATCTACAGTGCCGGACGGAGATTAGAACGAGCTCACCCACCATGCTGAGTGTTGCTTATTAATGTAATTAGTTAGTATCAAAAACGATTAATTTGAATTACGAATTATTTTTCATGGCCTCCAACACCGAATGATATCTACAAAAAGATCACCCACGAATATTAGAGATATTAAAAAAAAACGTATTATTTTCAATTGATTGTAAAATGACATGTGGTACACTACAACCATTACATCACACAATATATGTTCAAATCTCAAAATGGTGTCACCGAATCTCGGTTGAGATGACAAAACAGAACTTCTGAACACATATGGAAACGATTACGGAGTATATGTTTTAAGATTTATACAATATCTAACCTTTTGTCAATAGCATTATAGCTGTTGAACTATGAAAAATAGCTAGAACGTGTGGAAGATAATTGGATGAAAGGTAACGGACTTAAAAGCAAACTGTAGATATAATATTTCATTTATGATAGATAGGAATGTATTTGCTTACTAAGTGCTATAGATGGTAATAAAGGTTCCCACTATATTCCTTTCTGTACGCATTTAATCCAAATACAGTCGTTACTAACATAATATCTTTCATTTGCGTTAATAACACTGCTTAGCAAACAATAACTAGCAGAACGTGTTTTAACAGAGAGAATGAATTGTGAGCTCAAGAAAACCAGGTGCAAATGCAAGCGATGTAAAAAAATTCTAGTTGTGCGTTATTCTTGCCAATAAAATAGATGAAGCATTAAAATTTACTACTGTTTTGTAATTGCATGTCATACCCATAACGAGACACTTTTTTTTTTTTTTTTCTTTTCTTTTTTTTTTTGCAAATTACACGTTACTGTAGAAATTGTTGTATGTTTTAAAAAATTTGAAACTGTTTAGTGTAACAATTTAAATACGTAAGGTATTAATTAAAACATTGTGATGAGTAACCATAGTAAAACATCAAGACGTTTATGATATATTCCAAGATAAAAATTTCGAATTTTTTAAAAATAGTACAATATGGAATTCCAAATTAACAACTCATCAGCGAAAGTAAAATATAAATTGGTATCTATTTTATCAATTTTTCTTACTTATGAAGAAAAAAGGCTAACTACGAAAAGTTAGTTTCTAGAAATAATATATTGTCCCCAGCAAATGCTGCGTCGATAGAGTGTCGTATGAATGTCGCTTGTTGTGTTCGTATTTCCCATTAGTAATCTTAAGTTCGGGTGATACAACCACACTGAACGCTCTATGACCGTGTTTCTACCAGTAAATGAAAGTATCGCAGTAGTATGACATATAAAACACAGAAACCAAATGCCCCTAAAGTTGCCAGATCGACTTTAGAACTTAAGAAGGTCAACAACCCATTGAGTAGGATAATAAATAATTATAAGGTAAACTTTACTTAACCTAGTCCACAACCCGAAGGTTAGTTGGATCCTAGCGAAGGAGGCATACTAAGCCATTGTGTCAGAGGTAGGACGGCCAGTTCCTTTCCTCTGGGACCTACAGTTTAACGTGGAATCCGAACCACGGAGCGTCCTGGCATAGCTCATATGATTAAACACAACTCACAAAATTCCTGCGCCTGCCGGGATTCGTGCCCGGGGCAGAAGCAGCAAGCAAACGTTTTGCAAGCAAGCGCCTTGGCCACTGAGCTACCAGAACGCAATTATAAGCCACTATTAGAAAAAAAAGTTTATATAGTTTCAAACACCACCTTCTTTAATGATTTTTTTTTCTTTGAAAAGAAAAATAACATCCATATCAAACGAATCCTTTTGTTAATTCAGACTTCGATGTAACTTATCACATTAGAAGTTTCTTTTTCCACGAGGATCAACAAACACAAACACAAGGTACAATCACTCACACGGACTCAATATGCGGATCGTTTTCTATTCCTCAGCTTTTGGTTTACTTTTTTTTTTTAATTAAAATAAAAAAACCAAGACGCAAACAAACTGCGCGTTCTACTAATGCTGATCTCCATAGTATATCTAGATCTGCTCTAATAACGGTAGTCTTCCTTTTTTATTTGTGACTTCAACTTTCGTACTAATTTAAAGCCATTCATTTATTATCTATCGCCGTTTTTTCAGACACGAAGTACACAATGTTCATTCTCGAAAATCGCGATCAGCTATTCCATCTCTTCTTTTTTTCCAAAGATGGTCAGTTTAAACGCTCAAACCTCCACGCAACGATGTTTTCACTCTAGTCTGTGTACGCTACAAGTGTACACCATTCTGTACATCGTCGCTCCGGTATTACTCCGCAGCGGTAGGCAACAGTCGCTGAAATTAACTGCGAACACGTGACATGCTAGCAGAGCCACAAATTGTCCGAGTCAAGTGGTTGAATAACTGTACTATAAAGAGGAACGGTCCCCCAAGTGGTCGCGGGCTGTGATGGGATGGTAATTGCACGCGCCGCTATTACCTTCCCGCTGCGGTGTCAGGTTGTGCGTGATGTCAGCGGCTAAGGTCGTAAAACACAGGTTACACGTGACTCCGTCCAGAGAGAATGGCCTGCGAGGCCTTGGCGCGCCGCAGACATCAATCCGCTCAAATTAGTTATCAGCCCACCTTGAACACGCGAATAGTTTTGTATTTCTCTTTTAATGCCTTTCGGACAAACCGGCGTTTAACATAAATGCTGAACATAAAAAGTAAGTACGTTTTCAGGAACACAACTCTATTAACTAAGAGACAGCGTATACTTTTTAGAGATACAATAGCGGATATATTTTAAAATATCTGAAACCCAGGTGTTCTATTGAGTTACAACTGTCGGAGGTTAATGTCAAGTAACAAGTTGTAAGGAAACATAATACACTCAGACTATTCTATTAATTGGTGTACTATCTCTTCATGTTTTTTTGTGTATTCTATGTTTAACTTTGTTGTTCATTCAGTGTAGCGAGAACTAATGCAAATTGTTCTATTATCCTATTTATTATATCAAAAAGGTAATGTACTTGGTTTACATGAGTTTGAGTATCTTTGAATAGTGAACTTTGAAAGAAAGGGAATTCGCAAGAAGTTATGGTGGGCGGAGGCTTATAATGTGGCTGCGTGCCTCGCTCGCGAGCTAAAGACTGATTAATTCGTGAAGACTCCAAAGGGACAGTCAACGAGTTCTGTGAACGTAAGATTTATGAATAAAAGTGCTTGTAAGGAGTAGTGTGAAGATTTTACGACGTAATCACAAATAAAGTAATGTTGTAAGTTCAGGAAGGAATCGGGCCATGGCCTTTTAAGGGAAGCATCCCGACATTCACCTGGAGTGATTTGGGAAACCATGGAAAACCCAAATCTGGATTCCGGGATGAGGATTCGAACCCGCGTCCTCCCGAATGCGAGGCCAGAGCGTTAATGATCACTCACCACGCTCGGTTTAGCACGCGGGGATAGCTACTTCGAGTCATGCTACTGGATGAATTTTTCATCATGAGGACGAATTACACATAGACAGTGTAATAGAGTACATAACTATAATGCTTTCACTTCCACACAATTCATGGCGTTCTGAGGTATTTTTCTAGTTGTTTGATAATTAACTATTCTATACATTTATTTGTAAAGCGACTATCGTGACCCCCAGCGGTTAGGCAACCAGGTTTGCTAAGAGATGCTGTCCAGCGTTGTAATGGCTTTTTAGTCTCGACAGAATTTATTACTATGATTCCTGCAATGTTACCTGGACTTACAAACACCAACATGAATTAAACTCCGTGATCCAAAGGAAATTTATGAATAGCATCTTTATCAAAACAAGCCAGAAATTGCTTTGTTTACAAATTTTTAACAAAAAGATAGATTTCGGAAAACCCAGCATGCCTGACAGGTAACATATTCTGAACAGCAATAATAGAGGTCTTAATTTTAACTATTCTATGTAATCAGGTAAATCATAAGTATACAGTAAACTTAAAATTTAACAAGATTTGACTAATCGCATTTGAGACTGTTACTGTCTTGCGTCTGTTACAAGTTCACGAGTATTCCCGTTCAAATAATGAATTAGGTAACTCTACGATAGAGATGCAAAGCGTGAGTTTTCATTACAACTGAAAAATTATTATATAAGTCATGTTGCTATCATTTCTAATCAATCGCAGTGGCAAACAACTGGTTGATTCAAAACTTCTTCCGCATATCACGCATAGAATACTACAAAACGAGAGCAGATCCGAAATTATTCAAAAGCTGTCAAACAATGTTCTACAACACAGCTGTGTATATTTACTATATGTTCGCACCTGACTGTGTTTCAGTGTTTTGTGTAAGGTCACGGTTCTAGAATAGTTCCCAGATCAAGAATTTAGTTTCATAGAAAATAGTAGTAAACAGACACAACTCTTAATGTAATTTAAAACGAAAGTACAGTGCACAAAGTATAAAAGGGTAAAAAAACGAGATTTGAGTAATAAAAAAGATAGTATGACCGTGCTAGCTGATATGATCAGTTTCTTGAGTTTGATGTTTGTTGGATGTCTTAACGTCGATTAAAACCAAAAGTGTATTGCGTAATGTCTAATGTGCCCCCCCCCCCCCCAAAAAAAACTTTGTTTTAGGGCCAGAGATGATGACCCCGTGATTTAATATGGCTGAAAAACGAACGTGACATGTACTTGATCCTAAGGGAATATTTGAACAATTTCTGTTGAGTTTTTAAGGACTTAAAAGTATTAAAGAGGAACAGAACCGATTTGATTTTATAGT
This sequence comes from Vandiemenella viatica, assembly GCA_031002005.1. Classification (NCBI taxonomy): domain Eukaryota; kingdom Metazoa; phylum Arthropoda; class Insecta; order Orthoptera; family Morabidae; genus Vandiemenella; species Vandiemenella viatica. The sequence goes on along the minus strand of CM061920.1, from coordinate 40,029,819 downwards.
AGGTACAGTCTTAAAAGAGTGGGGAAATAAAAGTAATCAAATGGAGGACACATTACTGCGATCCTGTGTTTAAAATACCATACAGATTTGTTCATTAATGATTTGGGTATCGTGTTCTAACGAAAATGTTGCAGACGTAGAGGCAACAATAAGAAAAAAAAATACCTTCGGGTAACCTCAATATACGAAGATCTGCGAAAATCTAAATAAACTTAGGCTGGGTGCGGAAAGCAAATATATTCTTTTGAATTGTGTGTATATAAATACATTCGACTTCCTGCAGGAAGAAAGCCCTCCAGCATGCGGATGTCAGTTAATAGTGTTGCGTGTGCATGAGAGGCTGCGACCTGGACCATCACGTGGTGTAGCTGGACAACACATCAGTGTCATAAAACTCCTACGGCAGGTGCGACGCAAAACAGTCAGCCAAACAGGGTGCCAGAGAGTATAAATGGTATCATCTGCAATAATAAATATCTGTATTTAGAACGGAGTGGTATATACTGACAATTCAATACACCACAACAGTAACAAGACAAATGCATGTCACTGAAATAAAGACGTTAATGGCCATAAGATGTTAAATACCAAATGGGAGGAATAGTAAATATAACCATTAGAAAAAAAGACCCCGTCTCTAAAGACCTCGCTGTTAAGAGACGTTAAGCAGTTAAAAAAAAAAAAAAAAAAGACACAGCATAAAGCATGAAAGGAAGTGAACCATTTCGGAAGAATATATATGCAACTTGTTTGATGTTATATTAAATTAGAATGGCAGGAGATAATATATCAGGACGCAAAACAAGAAATAGATATTAAAAAAATAAATAGTATACAGCAGTATAAAATGGCGACGAAATACATTCATTATAGATCAGATATTGTAACACTATATGCGATAGAACATGAACGTTATAAAAGTGCGTAGAGTTAGGAACTGTAAAATTTAGAATTAAGTAGTTAATAGGAAATTAATTAACGAATCAATTTTGCTGTGGTAACAGTGAAGAAGAGTATTTATTGAGTAAAAGAAAAGGGCAGAAATATTTTATTCTGAATTTAAGGGGCGCTGTAGAATGGCAGCAATTAAATGTTATGAAGAGAGGATTACTCATCTCGCCCCCGTCTGTTTGATTTCTTTGAGCCATCCCTCCGAAGCAAATTCGGATCATCAGCGACGGCTAAGCCAATTAACATATTTGGGATCCCTCCGAATGCCAGAGATGTTAAAACGAGCAGTCTAAAGTCATGAAAATGGAGTTGGCAATACGTACAGTACATACGAATATCGAACTCAGGTCAGGAGATACCGTTATTCTGAGAACTATTAACTCCACCAAACACAATAGGAGTTCTCAGTGCTGGATCATCCTTCTTGTTGTACGTATGTCATAGAAATGTCCGCGAAGCCATGCACAGCGAAGGGCATGCGGCGATAGAAGTCATCACTCCATAAAATACTGCGAGTCTCTCTTTCTCCACGCTTTTCTCTCGCCGCATTACAATGTGATGTCATTACGAATATGGTTGCTATATCCATAAACTTAGTCGATGTTAAGAACTGTTGATTGAGATAAATTGACTTGACATTTCCATGTATAAAATAAATTCTAAAGTGTCTGAAAAATTATCAGTGAACATTCTACTGTGTAGATTTGTAGATTTGAATGCAAAGTTCATTAAAAAATATGATATTAAATACTTTGTATTGCGTATTTATCTGCACGTTATCCAGCTGTGTATAAATAAGTTCATATAGTGAATGTAGTCAATCATCGGTTAAAAAGTTAGAGTCATTAATGATTACTTGATTGACTACAACGTGCCCTAAATTAAGAGAAGACGGTAGGATGCAGTTGCTACAATAGGAGGAACTGACAAGGACATTCTTTGTAAATTGTTAAGTCAGGAAGATATTATTTTCTACATATCCATAACTTGATCAGAAACAGTATTCCTGCAAACCGTTAGTTTAAATGACACTGAGGTTTAATGGTCAACGGATTGTATGTCAGAAGGAATATAATCCCGTACCCCGGTGGTACTGACAAGTTGTAGTTATGTACAGTACGGTTGAAGTTATAAAAACTAGCAGGAACACAAAAAGTACAAACCAAGGACGGCAAGAATTTACACCGCTTTTCCATACTTCAAGTATGGATATACGTTCCTCGTTCCTGAGAATCGACACTGTCTTTTAATTAAGCAATTTTATGGTGCAAAAAGAAATATGTAAAGATATGGTACTCGTACATTAGAAAAATAGTACTAATATTTTGTTTCCAAACATCTCAGTATCCTTTGAGCTTTGTGTTTGATTCATTTATGTGTTAAGAACTGTTTAGTAATTAACTCATAGAGACAGATTTGTCACTAAGGTAAGTGTAATTCACAAAGTGCAACAAAAATTAATTTTCAAAACATTGTTGCTAATTTTTGAGAACAGAAATTACTGCCTCCCCTGCACATAATATTTTTCTCTATCAACTTGAACAATCTTCCGCTACTCGAAACAAATGGATGTATACCACAAGCAATTTTTACATTGCCTGAATTACGTTTTTGTGTTGTTCAGGTAGACCAAAGAACTGTTTATTCAAGAGGCGAAATGAGACGAAACTGAATGCTGCTAGACCTGGATAGTTGTGTGGATATAAGGACACAGCCATACACCTGACGGCGATCCGTTTACAGTTTCTGAGACTTGTTTATGGGATAGCATTATCAAGCTGTAGAAAGACGCCGGAGCGAGTTATAACTTTGGGCTCTGTCTTTCCGGAGGACTCGTGTTCAGTGCCTGGACCTGTCGTACCTACTGATTTGACTTCTCGAAATCACTCCAGGCGAGTGTGGTGAGGGGTCATTGCAAATTATGCACAACATTTTTCCCCGTTCCTTGCACACCATCCTTTCCGGCTCTGATGCGAACATAAAGCCCGTCCTCCCCCCAAAAAGGAATAAGATATTCGCTGGATTTTTGTCAGAGTGAGAGCTTCATCATATTCTTTAACATACTGAATTAATAGTCATCTCCATTTTTTTAACTCATGCTCAAGAATTTCCAAATCACTATTAAAATATATATTAATCATGGCTTTTCCAGATGAGGGACATCAACAAATGGCAGTATACCACAGCTGTGTTGTCTATTATTTGAATCTTTATTCATTGGTTAATGTTCTTTCGTAGCAGAGTAAAAATTGTGGAGTATTGACTTTTGAACACCACTTATGTACAGTCATACTATGAGAGTTGATGAGGCGTTCTTGAGCTTCGAGCCCATTACGGCCGTCACTGTGATATTCCTCAGAAGCCATAGTACTGGATACAATAGCATTCTGCCATGAACGGACGTGACTTGACTTCTTACAGAAGATACTGCCGAGAGAAACTGCTTTTTTCCTCGAACTAGACCTCCGGACCACGTGCCACTGGCCTCTGTTGTACACAGGTAGCCAGTGTGAATCATGAGAAAGACGGAGCGACTTGTGCCCTGCATGAATCCAAACCGGGTTTGTTAGACCGGAGTACTTAACCTAGAGGAGGAAAGTTTATGATGTCATCTGTTTTCGAAAGATGTAATTTTTTGTTCTGTGCGATAAGTGTATTTTTGTGTAATGTGAAATGTGTAGTTTATGTGGCGAAGATTGAGAACTATACCAACATTCGTCTAGATGATTGCGGAAAACGGCCTAATAACCGCAGGGTTCATTTGTTTACTACAATAGCTAAATTATGTATAAGTTTATTACAAAAGTTACATTACATTAGTTAATACGGCAACATCGCAGTTCGCAGCTCTTCACATTAAGAAATTATCACATTACTTGTTCGCGGTACAATATCCAACTGTGCAGTAATGTTTGACCCGAGGTCAGTTATTCAGCAATGCTCGCTCCTGTCTCACGATGAATCCTAATCCAACCCCATTATCGTACCAATTAGTGATTATATTCTGCGGAATTACCATAAACAAATTTAGCTGCCCTCTTCTGCACGCCTTCCAACTTCTCTGTTTGATATGTAAAATGTGGTTCCCATACTACACTACAATATTCAAGCAATGGTCTGGTCAAAGTTTTGCAATCCAATTCCCACACTTCGACGGTACATGCCACCATCATCCTTTTCATTAAATGGAGCATTTTGATACCAGTGAATGCGTTTATCTTTAGATGCAGTCGCTGAATATGTATCTGATAGATTTCTGTTACCTTCTAGTGTACACGACGGTGAATTGAATGGTTCTAGCCAGAGGAACTGTGTTGTTTCCTATCCAGTGTTCTGATGGATGGCTTGGAACACAATGCCAGCGCAACTGACGGCGGATTTATTTCGAGCCAAGGTTTCTGTAGTAAGCGACCTTGGTGTTTATTAAGCGGATTTTCAGCGACTAGCCGGTATAAAACAGAGAGTAATTTATAGTCCACGCAGCCTCACGTTCTATCAGGTTTTTCTTGACTTTTATGTTTGATGAAGAAGACACCCAGCGTTAACTTCTGTTTGTTTATCTACCAACCGTATACATTGTGCTATCTATACTAGTATCATAAATTCGAAAGTAACTTTCTCTCTCTCCGTCTATTTGTTGTATTTTCATTTCATTGCTAAACCACTAAACCGATCTTGACGAAATTTGACAATCAAATACTGTTTGCTGTTGGTAAGGAGATAAGATACTTTTTCTGTAAAAATAATATAGTTTGTCATGGAATCTTGAAAAACATCTTAACGGTGATACACAGATGCAGAGAATGTGTAAGTCTCTGTAATGCTATGTATGAGAACGAGGTGATAGCTCAGTGGTTAAGGCACTTTCTTTCAAAAGTTCTGGGAGTGGTCCCAGTGGGAGGAGGAAGTTTTAAGAGTTGTATTTGATCATATGAGCCACGCCTGGACGTTCCGTTCTTGTGATTCCATGTTAAACTGTACGTCCAGCGACAACAGAGGCGGAATGTGTGAAAAATTAAACTCTGTCTCGCACACTGCCAAAGAATGCATCGGGGCCTAACAATTCCATACGCGGTTAATTTTTTATGCTCTATCGGTCACTCAGGCCTTGTTTCCCCCGCAATCGACACTATTCTATACTAATATTATAAATGGGAAAGTAGCTCTATCTCTCTGTCTGTTTGTTACGTTTTGACGACAAAATGGCAGTGCCGGTATTGATGTAATTTAACAACGAAATACTTTGTGTTATTAGGAAGTACACAGGATATTTTTTTTCGGGATAAATAAAAAATCGTTAAATTTTGAAAACTACATAAATGGTGCCAAACAGACGGAAAGCGTTTGTAAGTCTATAATATTCTATCAATCGCTCGGACTGTGTTTCTCTGGCAGTCTGTCAATTTGTGATCTACTCATAAATTTCGTCTACGGACAAGAAATATAGTATAGATATTGATTTTCACTGCACCAGACTGTTACTTTGTGTCTACCAAAACGTTTTTGGTATCAATATATTTTGTCTTTTATTTATAAAATGCCTCGCATGAGACCTAAGGCGTAGCTCTAGCAGATCACGAGCAGCTAAAGTTATTAGAAACCAAGCGTCTGTTCTCGTGCTGAAGAAAGAAGACAAGACCAAGCTGAAAGACAAGATGCGCTCAGTTAACCCCACACCCAACCTTAGGTTTTCGCTATTTTTAAACATGATACAAATTGCTTCGCTTCATGAGACGTGTTAGATGATAGAAGGATATCATGATGAATTATCTGTCTTTTACACTGATTCCATGTTTTTTGAGACACATTTTACGTAACTTACATCTTCCTATATCCAATTCTAGCAATGAAATTCTTAGTCCACGCGTACGAAGCCGCGAGTAGCAGCTAGTTTGCTATATTACCAACAAAATGGACTGTCATTAACTACTCAAATGTGTTGAAAACACGTAACCGCATCAGTGTTTGTCGGACAAGTGTTTTGATGTGCTAGTGTATCAAAACGCAGAAGAACAATAGATTTTGAAACTCCTGGACTTAGATAATGTCAATACCTTAAAAGTTTTCTTAATTGTTTCATTGTCAAAGTCTATTTGCCTAAATATTTTCAAACACTGTTTTATGTGATAACAAATGACCGATTTTATTTGTTATTACGCGTTAGTCCGTGACTGCGTGTAGAGCATGGTTACGTGTTTGGAATAGCTCATGTGGCCTTCAACAGGATCGAAACTAATGTTACTAACGAAGAAATAATTTTCCAAAACATTGCACTCAAAACGCAAATACAAGAAAATGTCAGAATGAATGAATTACAGCTACAATGAACGAAAACAATATGCAAAGAAATCACAAAGAAGAATATGTAGCTACAATCAATAAGCATAAAAAACCAAATAGGATGTAATATACAAACGTAAATGGTTTAGTAAGCAAAGAAGAAAATGCAGCTACAACCAGTAAGCACAAAATATAAAACGAATATAATGTAATGTATAAAAGTAATTGCTCTGTGTTATTGGTTAAAAGTTATATAAATAGATTAAAATCAAAACAAAGAAATACAAAAATAAAACACAATTAAGTAGTACAGGAAATGACGTAAGGATCCAGCTATAGTCCACAAACAACAAAGTAGTTACGAAACAAAACGTAAGGAATAAATCACCCAGGTTTTTATTTTTAATACCTTTAACTTCAAGCCTGATTAACTTTAAGTGTGATGCCCAATGTAAATACCTGAATACGTAAATATTGTCGAGCAGCGTGTAAGTAGTGACTGCAAAATGGCACCGTAAAGAACAGCTTTATGCCACGGTTTTTCAGCCGTAACATTTTTAACAAAATTGACTGACTTAAAATGCTTTAAAATGAAATAATATGAAAAGCAAACTAAATGAAAGCTGAGAGACTAAAATACGTCTTTTAATTACACCGGCTCACGTCGGCTCACAGCTGGCGTCATCGGCCCTGTCGAGCTCCAGACAATAGCTATCTCAGTGACCATGCTGGCGGACGAAGCGAGCCAACGAAACTATATAGGGTAAACCCGGGATAGATGGCCATGATTTTTTCAAAAGCCAGTTTCACAGCCTAATACACAAGAACAACCTGAAACTTTCCATAAATTGCCTTTTCAATTCATAAAAAGCAAAAGTTGACTTCGTTTATAAAGCTATAGCAGATTTCATACGAGCTAAAAATTATTAAAAAATATGTAACACTTGGCCATCTCACCCGAGTATCAGGGTTAGATGGCCATACATGTAAGGGAGAGATGGCCATCGGTGAAAATACTTTAAAATCAAAGAGATAATTATTTTAAAACCTTTTAACACTTTAAACATGTTTTATAGACTTTCTTGATGAAAAAATATTTTATAACGATATTAATTTCTGTTAAATTATAATTTAACCAAAACCTCATTTGCTCGTTGCTTCGAACCGACAGATGGCGTTCCCTGGTGTTGCAGCTTTTCCCCAACAGTCTTGTAGTAGCTCGCCAAATTGTAATCTTCCGATCTGGGTGCCATTTTTCAACGGCATTGTAAAAATTATGCTTTAAAGATTTGAAGACAGATCGGTCCAACGGTGGCAGATAATGGGTAGTATGGCTGGGGAGGCACATAAAAATGATATTATTAATCTCAGCAAACTTCAACATCTGTTCCGAGCTAGAGAACTTCCTTGGAATATTAAACTCCTTGGAAGCTTTTATCACAGAATAACCATCATTGTTTTCTTAATTAATAGGATTTTTAAGTTCTTCTTCTTTCCATGATCCTCTGACAGAGCTGGCTTTTCGAATGTATTTATTTGGCATCTCTAAAAAATAACGATACCGTCAAAATTTAATACATAACACGTTTATTGGATGGCCATCTATCCCGATACTGATGTGGCCGTCTCTCCCGATCGGCCGGGATAGACGAACATAGCGCGTCATCAAACATGGTGGACGCAAACTCAATCATAACCTATGTACCTTAATGCATTTAGACCAAAACAACTCTAAAACTAAAGTTTCCGTAGTTACTCACTTCCTAAGTTATGTTTAAATCAAAAGGTAGTGACATACTGTATAATTTCAAGGTATATTGAAAACTAAAATCATGAAAATTACTTACTTGCAGTTGAAATAAAGAGTCATGCGGAACAGCAACACACACTTACATTATTAACTAACTACCTACTGACCGGCAGCGCTGTACGTCGGATAGTCAAAAAATTACAGTCGTTGGCCATCTCTCCCGTATGGCCATCTATCAGGGATTTACCCTAGTAGATTTTATACGTGATATAACATCCACAAAAGACAAAAGAGGTTGAATATTATACGCTGCGTATTGTGATGTAACTGTAGTAACGGTTCTAAACACATACCCTTTCGGGCCTTACGGTTCAAAGGACGGTAAAGGACGGATAACAAGGAACGGGAAGAAATTAGGCCATGGATTTTTGAAGGAACTATCCTGGCATTCACATGTAGTGTTTTCGGGAAACCATGGGAAACGGAATTCTGGATGGGTGAACGGAGATTTGAACCCGTGACCTCGAAAACGTCAACGAGTGCGTTATCGCTCACCCACACGGCTCAGCAGAGAATATGGACGTCTTATTTTGTGTGTGTGTTTTTTTTTTCTTTCTTTGATTACGGTTTTCAATTGATTTGCTGACAATGCTTCATCTGTATAACGGCATTTATTTGCATGTTGTTGGATCAAAACTTGCCTAATACATTCATGAGAGCAGACGCATTTTGTTTAGCCGTCATGACGAACATATTTTACCTTCAGCTAATTACCTAGGTGAAAAAACTCATCAATTCTATATAATATTTTCATTTTCAACATCCCTGTTTCTCAGCTAATTCAGTACAAAGCCAACAAGGAATAAGTAAATCGTGGATAGAATTTATGACTTAGGATATTAAAAAAACCAAGAGACATTTGATTACACCGAATCCTGGGAGGGTGAATTCGCCCCTCCCCCCTACCTAGCATTCAGGAGGACGGGGTTCAAATCCCGTCCGGCCATTCTGACTGCGGTTTTTCGTGGTTTCCCACAGTCCCTCCAGGCGAATGCCGGACGATTCCGGTTCCTTTCAAAGGCCACTGCCGAATTACTTCCCACTCTCTCCCCTTAGGTTAGTATGGCTGCAAAGGGCCAATCTTCTTCGGGAGTTTTGATCTCTGCGACAAATGCGTCGCTAACCGGTCATTATTTCATCTGATTCGGTTTATGTATATATATATATATATATATATATGCGGGCGATGGTCTCCTTCCGGAGATGTGACGCCTACGACAATGCGTCGGTACCCAGTCAAGACACGTCCTATGATTCTTTTTTTTTTTTTTGTATTTGTGGGTATTTCTTTCGGAGATCAACGCCTATTGTATGCCATCCTGAGATGGTTTTTCCATGGTTTCCCGAAGTCACTCCAGACGAGTTCCGGGATGGTTCCTCTAATAGGCCTTGGCCGAACTCCTCCCAGTTCTTTATCCCAGTCCCCTTCCTTTATTCTTTAGAGTGTTCTTGTAACCCTATAACAGCTCGCCTAAAAATTTAAAAAATACGGTGGGTAAAGGAAGGGGAGGACGGGGGTACAAATCCCTGTTCGGCTATCCAGACTGTATTTTTCCGTGGGTTTTCGCAGTCACTCCAGAGGAAAACTGAGATAGTTTCTTTCAAAAAGCCACGGCAAACTTCCATACCCCTTTCCTCCTTGTAGGTTAGTAGGCTGAAGAGGGTCTCCGAGACTCTTCAGCATAAAAATAAATAAATCAAACCGGTTACATGAACTGCTTTTGTGAGATCAAACCTGTCAATAGTAACTGATAATCTTCTGTATAACATTACAAAACTGCTTTCTTCTGAATCATTAATCAAATCTGACGAAAAGCAGCCTTGTTGAGTATGAGGTATTACGTATTGTTTGGCTGATTTCTATGTGATTTGGAGTCATACTGACAGCGACACAGTGAATGTACGCTTCTGGTAAAAGTTTCTATGTTCGAACTGCAATATGATTTTTGCTTATAATTTATGTCGCTTTCATGAGCAGCATGTTAGTGGGTGATATTTTTTAACCTAATGACTACGGTTCAATTTGTAATATCGCGATCTACAAGGCCTAGACTAAAAGTATAACTAACCGTATGCGGCACAGCACGAGGTGCTAGGATTCCAGTGTTTGTTTTTGATATCCTTTGCTTTTATTGGCAACGAATTATTGACGTCATGTATTCAGCCAGATCTAATTTGTTTGATCTGTATCGCGGTGCAAAGTATTATAGTAGTTTATTTATCCAAAACATCACAATTGTAGTACGTTGGGAAGTCTTAGTACTCATTATTCGAGGGACTCACTGTCCACCTGTCAGCAAGAAAATTAAATTTTCAGTTATGTTGGAATGTACTTCGTAATTTACCCTTCATTAGATTCTTGTCACCTCATCAGAAATAAATTACTTTCTATCCACTAACAGAGATTCGCTTATCCTCGGATGTGAGTGGTTTTAGCATTCGGGGAGACACGGCATCTGTGTCCGCTTGGACCATCCATATTTCCATGGTTATCCGAAATTTCTGCAAGCAAATGCAGCGATGGTTCCTTCAAAAGGCCATGGGTGATATATCTACAAGTTCCTCTCCCGACTCTAATCAGATGTCGACTAAAATCTGCCAATATGTTCCGATGAACAGTAAACTGAGAACAAATTTAGTTACTTCCACAGACTTCGTGTATATTAATCAATGCCGTACAGCATAGGACAGAGTATGGGAAGGGTTATGATATTTGAATATTTTCTGTAGTCTAAAATTTATTTTTCCTGTATTATTGTACGTACATACACACAATGACAAATTTCGCTCATGAGTATCAAAATGTGAAAAATAACAGGTTACATTTTTCATAGAAATTCATATCCGGAACGTTTTCAAAAATAATGTAACATAATAGATAATCATTTTTGCACATCTTGGCTTTGGAGTGGACTGAGATCATTTAATACTACGTATGATAGAAGAAGATTGTCAACTAACAGCTCAGACGGTGCATCAACTCATTATGAACTGATATACTTTCTTTCTCTTTGCGTAAATCTATGATTTTCTTCCCCTCTAAGTTTAAGATCAGGAATTCTTCTGCCACATCTTTGCTGTGGAGTCTTCTCATTACACAACCTCTCTTCGGCAGCCAACATATTGCCATGATGTGCTATAACTGCGCAGGTCATGCGACTGGAACAGCTACCAAGTTTTGAGCCCGAAGAAACTCTCATTTTTGTTTGAAACGTAAAACATTTTTCTAAGGGATATTATGGGTTCGGAAAAAAAGTATTTTAGGTAATTTAATTTTTTGTTACGGTGATTAGACGTGAGAAAGGATCGCAGCAACCAACGGGAAGGAATTCGCCCATGGCCTTCCGTAGTAACCATTCCTTCTTTCGCCTGAAGTAATTTCGTGGAATCATGGAAAAATGAAATCTTTATATCCTCTACTCTTTCATCTGTTACCTAGGCTTACAAATTAAGAAATCTTTCTTGAAGTATGACTAACCATCCTGTCTCTTCATCCTGTCAGACTCTTTCCATATCAGTCATATCCAAACTTACTTCATACTGTATCCGTCTTTTTTTATTTTAAACATCAAAACAATTTTCTTGCATATCCTTCAGTTTAGATTTCCACCATGTGATGTGCTCCATCCATACAGTTTTAGAAAGTGTTACTTCACTGGCTGAAACGAAAAAGTTCAGGCGTAATTTTGATTCCTAAATAACAGAATCTCTAATTCATTTCTTATACCTGATTTTATATTTATATTCAGCCTAGTGTAACTATTTTCATCTTTTCTTCATTTCATGGCTTCTGTCTTGTTTTACTTATTAATAAATACACATATTACTCGCAGTAATTCCTCAATGTGCTCATATTTCACAGGTCTCAACGCTCCAATATTTAAGCCAGTACTAAAACTCCACAGCAAAAATTCTCTTCATAACTAAAGACATTAAATCACAAACAAAGAAATTATACATAAAATAAATAAATAAATAGGCTCCGACACTCGACCAAGCTCGCAAAATTTATTGACAACAAAACCGCACAGTACACATCCCTGCGAAGTGCTACTAGCAAAATTATAAAAATTACCTGAAATCTGAAGAAAAGAAAAGAAAAAAATAATAATTAAAAGTGGGGGTTGTAAGGTGGCAAGGTCCCTTGTTAAAAAAATTAATTAGATATTAGTCTTGGTTTTGTGTATACAAATGTGTTAAATTGTTATGAAAGAAAGAAAAAGATAAGCGTATAGTAAAGTGCCGGAATATCTATGGACAGTGGTCATCTATGGTTATGTATATCTGTGGACAGAGAGAAGAGAAAATGGCGAGTGTATGGACGAGAATATAATATCTAGCTGGTACGTAGTTGAATAAAAAATGGAATGTAAAGAAGTTTATTTTGTACCAAGTGATTATAAATAAAAAAGTGCTTTCGAGTGTTTCTTAAATGAATCCATTGTCGATATACAGGGTGTTACAAAAAGGTACGGCCAAACTTTCAGGAAACATTCCTCACACACAAACAAAGAAAATACGTTATGTGCACATGTGTCCGGAAACGCTTACTTTCCATGTTAGAGCTCATTTTATTACTTCTCTTCAAATCACATTAAACATGGAATGGAAACACACAGCAACAGAACGTACCAGCGTGACCTCAAACACTTTGTTACAGGAAATATTCAAAATGCCCTCCGTTAGCGAGGATACATGCATCCACCCTCCGTTGCATGGAATCCCTGATGCGCTGATGCAGCCCTGGAGAATGGCGTATTGTATCACAGCCGTCCACAATACGAGCACGAAGAGTCTCTACATTTGGTACCGGGGTTGCGTAGACAAGGGCTTTCAAATGCCCCCATAAATGGAAGTCAAGAGGGTTGAGGTCAGGAGAGCGTACTAACAAAACTAAAATGAGCTCTAACATGGAAAGTAAGCGTTTCCGGACACATGTCCACATAACATATTTTCTTTGTTTGTGTGTGAGGAATGTTTCCTGAAAGTTTGGCCGTACCTTTTTGTAACACACTGTATATATTATTTATTTGTCTCTGAACTGTGAATTGAAATAATCTGCCGGCTTCTGCAGCTAATATTACGGCTTGAAGACGGGCAGATTAAACATATCAAGAGGAGCTAAGGTAAATTACCTAAATCCTGGAAGAGGGGATCTTACAGGGTTAAATCAACATATCTATTACAGACCCTACACCTTTTCCCCAGAGAGAGTTTGGCATTAAATCAACATCTCTATTACAGACCATACACTTTTCCCCCACAGAGAGTTAAATCAACATCTCTATTACAGACCATACACTTTTCCCCCACAGAGAGTTAAATAAATGTTGCCCTCAAAATTTAGATGATGGGGGTAGTGAAGAACAGTCGGATGCTACAGACCAAAAAGGTCTTCGTAGAGGTAGTGAAAACAAAAAATGCTATAGATTTCTTTCATGCTACTTTTACCTAATCCGTGTGGTTAGTATTGTGAAGGTGATGATACCTTTATGATAATGAGGTTGGTTCAGTGTGAGTTTCTATTCTTCTACTGTTCATACCAACTAAACCCTAATCCTGCTCTCTTGTTCATTATAAATCCCACAACAGTAACACAGTTAGGAGCTTTTTTTGCCATTTGTACCTATTCCTATACTAGAAATATTTCGCATATTTCCGTTTGATCTAGCTGACCCCTGCCGCAGATAGTGAAGTTCTTCCACATTGGTCAATGATATGTCTAGTCTACCTGTCCTATTCAGACTTCTCCGATTAGCAGAACGTTTCTTTCAATTTTATTGACTGCTTCGCAAGCAGTTTCCAGCCGAGGAACTGACTGTGGGAGTATTTTAATTGCGAAATGTTTTTACCCTTGAAGAAGCTGTCACTTTGAGAGGATTACCTGGCTTGGGGATACCCTTTGGGCCTTTAATGCAGTAGCCCCTATCCTTCCACTTGTACCTCAGGATGTAGAGGTCACCTTTAGGTCCTTTCCAAGCCCCAAACTACTCACCACTCTTCAGTTAGTTTGCGATGTAAATTTGCTGGTGAAGAAGTTAAAGCATGGAATACAATTCAAGAGGTTTTTCGAAAGTTTTTAGGTATTTCTGTTAAGACAGCACAACTCTCGCTTGTCTGCTTGAGGTGAGTGGTGTAGGCACGGGGACTGTTTAGTGCTCACCAGTTTTCTGCCTGCGATGGTCAATGATACTGTCGACCAACTTGTAAACGAGGAAACTGCCGTCTTTTTAAGGAAGTTTAATTACTGTTATTATTGTTGGAATAAAATTTGTTGTATTAGATCCTATTGCAGGCGGCCGCGTGGCTCAGGTGGTGGCGCCTCTGACTGCAACGTGGACGGCCGGGATTCGATCCCCGACGAAGCCGAAGATTTTTCCTCGAAGCTGAACGTCCGTAACGGCTCTCCAGGCCCACCCAGCCTTCCATCCAATGAGTACCGGGGAGGAAACTCCGTGGGAAGGTAAAGAACAGCCGGAGCGTGGCGCTGACCTCGTCACATCCATTCTAGTGCCAACGGTTGTAATGGAAATGCGGAGCTCTACCTCAGTGAATTCTACGGGAGGTGGCAGGAGCCGTAGGAACCTTTACATAGAATCTAATATAATCAGTCATGTTACATCACTCAGCCATTTATGGCTGGTCGTTGCGTTAAATACACGAATTGACGCTAATAACCAGCTGCGATAACGTGCGGCTGATATTGAAATAGGTTGCCCCACCGTTAACAGGAAGGCGTCTGGACGTATGAGACTTAAACTTATTATTCTACAAGAAATGATTTCTATTTCATACTTTTAATTTCAATTGTAATAGCGGGGTAAACGCTGTTTTGAATATGTTCTCTGACTTGTAAGCCACGCATTTTTTATAATTATTATTAATGTGCAAAGGGTTTATGAGATAAAATCTGAACTTCTGTGGAAATTTCTAGCACCGATTATTGGACCTCCATATTTTTAGTTAACTCATTGTCAGAATGTCGCAAACACAGAGAAAATTCCAGTGACGTCCTGGGCCATGCATTTTTCCAAACTCTATCATAATTTGAAAACAACAAACCGGCGGGCGAACAGAGACATTTTTATTTATTTCCCAGCGCAAGATAAAATATACATCGCATTACTTTTGGGGCTCTCAGCGGCACAATATTTAAAAACGTTTGAAAATGGGTCCACTTGTTTTTACGTCAATCGCGCTCAATGAACAGGAATCTTCTCGCTGTCTAAGAATTTAGAGGTAGCTGTATGAATATGTCTAATGCACTAATGACGTGGTGTGCCACCGAGTCTGAAGTAGTGGTATTCGCACTACTACCTGACGTTCGGGAGGACGGGGATAATACCCGTCCGGCCATTCTGACTGGGATTTTCCGTGGTTTTCCGTGGTTTCCCTCAGTCACTCAAGGCGAATGCTGGGATGGTTCCCCACAAGGCCACGGCTGACTTCCATTCCTCCTCTCCTTTAGTCGGCTGAAAAGGGTTCTCGAGACCCTCCAGCTGCCCGCTCCCCAGGCTTCACCTGGGAGGAGAAAAAAAAAAAATGTTAAATTCGTTGACCTTATGAATTACACTCACTATGCCGTAACGAATCTGCTACTTCCTGTAATTTTAATCAGACGTGCTGATTAGCAGTTTCACCGAGCGTGGTGGTGTAACGGATAGCGTTCTGGCCTCGCATTCGGGAGGACGGCGGTTCGAATCCCCGTCCGGGCATCCAGATTTGGGTTTTCCATGGTTTCCCCAAATCACTCCAGGTGAATGCCGGGATGCTTCCTTCAAAAGGCCATGGCCGAATTCCTTCCCATTCCTTGCCCCCATCCTTTCCCGTCTCTAAAGACCACGTTGTTAAAAAGGGACGTTAAACTGTTTAAAAAATAAAATAAAATAAAAAATAAAAAATTAGCAGTTTCGTCTAGAAGAAAGTATTAGCGATTGTATTACGGCCGATTTTTAAGTAGTTTGGAATCAATTTTAGATCGTGACACAGTCAACTTACTTATGCGCGTGCAGTATAAGTTTCAATTTTCGAATTGCGATATCAGTTTTCACTTATAATTGATGTTGCTTTCTTGAGCAGCATCTTACTACGTTAATACCTAATGCTGATAAATGTATACGTCTGTCGGAAAATAAACTGTTTTCCAAATCGACAATGTGGCTTTAGTCAAGGATATTCATGTGAATCTCAGCTAGGGGGCTATATGCAAGATATTTCGGATGAACTGGACAAGGCAGGCCAAGTTATTAGTGTAGAACTAGATCTTTCTAGAGTATTTGACACAGTGAGCCATAAAATGGTATCACATAAATTGAAAACCATTGGAGTGGTTGAAAAAGTTGTATTTTGGGTAGCGGAATTCTTAAAAGGCAGAAAGCAAATAGTGAGAGAAGGATATGCGGTATCAAAAGAGGTGGAAGTGAATACGGGAGTGCCACAGGGTAGTATACTGGGGACACTGCTATTCATCAGTCTAATAAATTATTGTGTTGATGGTTTGCTATCAGAAGTTTGGTTGTTTGCAGACGATATAATGCTACGGGAGAAGACTGTGGTCAACTGCGTGGCGGCCTGAACAGAATTTCTAACTAGGTAGGTCATCATGGAATGAAGATAAACGACACGAAGAGTCAGCTTATTAGATTTACTAGATACACAAATAAAAAAACTAAAGATTCTTTAAGATAACAGGGTGGGAACAGAGTTGCTTGTTGAAGTGTAAATATCTTTGCTTAACTTTTGATAACAGACTCAACTAGGCAGAGCACATTTGGCAGGTGGTAGGAAAAAGTTACAAAATCGGGTATGTCGTCTCTTCACCCTCTAAGTAAATGAAAGATGTTGTAACTATGTAAGCTTCACGAGTGTTCAGGCGGATAGCGTCATAAAAACACAATGTTTCGACAGCTGCCTGTGGTGTCTTCATCAGCTTCAGGTGTTGTAAGCTAAAAGTCACAGCCTAGACTGGCTTAGTGGAAGTTTGTTATCAAACGTTATGCTAAGATATTTACACTTCAAGGAATTCAGGCAATTCTGACCCCAAATTAACCTTTAGTTTTTTTTGTGTACCTAATAAGCTGACTCTTCGTGGCATTTGTCTTTATTCCATGCTGACCTACCCTTTTAGATATTATATCCAGGTGACCCTGCAGCTGTACATAGTCTTCACCTGTTTTGATTCTATTGTACACCATTAAATCGTCAGCAAAAAATCTAAAATCTTACCGTAACCCATCAATACAATGATTCATTACAAAAATGAACAGCAACGGTCCCAATATAATACCCTGTGTCACTCCCAAATTCACTTCCACCTCTTTTGATAATGTATTTCCTGCTCTAACAATTTGCTTTCTGGCTTTTAGGAACTCCTCTTCCCAGCGAATAACTTTTTCATCCAATCCAATAGATTTCAGTTTATTTAAAACCATTTTGCTTGGGGGCATCTAAGACCACATTAAACCTTCATTTGGCTCGAATGTTGTTTGGATGTGTACATGACAGTGTTGCGACTTGGTTTTTTATCCCTCTAGAGCTAGGGTTATTATCTCTAGAGGGATAACAGCCGTAGTTGTACAGCTTAACGTGGAATTTGAACCAGGGAAGTGTCGTGGCGTACTTCACATTACACAGCATGCTGTACCATAGGCGAAGGTCGGGTTAAGGGTGACCTGAAGCCGAGACTGGGATTAGAATCCGGGATCTTTCGATCTACAGTCAGCTGCTTTAACCACTGAGCCACCAGACCACACTAGTTATACTGTATTAAGTAGGAAAATAAACTGCAAAGGTTGGAGGATCGGAGAAGATATCGATGGGAAGAAATAACTCTGTACCACTACATGCGTGATGCTATACCAATAGAAGAAAAATTAATGATTGATTCTTATTTTCGTGAGATTTTTATACAAGCCTCCAGTAGATGTATTAAGTATCTAAACAAAGCTTCAGAGGTTTTATAGCTTTAGTCTGTAATGATATTGTTCAGTCACTCCAGAATTATTTTAGGGTTGGTGCCTATTTCTTTCTTTTATCGACTTTTATTATAAATATACATTCAAAGATTGTTTTTAAGCTTTTTTTCTATGCATAGTAATTTTTTTTTATAAATGTTCTCTGGACGACGATTATAATATTGTTCGTGTGAGCTTGTCCAATTCCGCGTGGCCATAGATTTTTTCCCTATTGATTTCAGAAGACATTTTGTACTGTTTTTTTTTTTTTTTTTTTTTTTTTTTTTTGTCAGACTATCGGTATAGGGGGATAATTAAGTGACGGAAATAAATATTCACATGCTGTTGTGTGTTCTGTATCTCATTTTAACTGTGACATATAATATGAATGAAAAACTACTTGGCTTGTGTCGGAAGTCCCCCCCCCCCCCGAACGTAGCTCAGCTTAGGTTTCTACCCAACCTCCCCCCTCCCCTTAGACCGAGCCACGTAGTTTATGGAAGTTCCCGTAGCACACTGGCTCACGTTCGGCTCGACCCGAGCGCGCTTGCTTTTATTCGTTACGAGCGTGCTCGGGCGTTCGCATCTGATCGGCTCGCTTCGGTGCGCAGTATATTCGCCAGAGCTTGCTAAAGTGAATGCGAGGCCTTCGGCAGAGAGCTTCACATATTATTTCTCTCCGTTTGTGTTTTTCAGGACGAAGTCATTAGCACCGGGAAAGAATGGTGGACAAACCATGGGAAAGAACTCCGTGATTTGTTTTTTGAAGCTTGTGTGGAACGTCCTAGGTGACAGTTAGCGACCACACACGGAGCGATTGGCAGCGACTCGCGGCGTGGGTGGTCCATCCGGAAGCAGCCACTGCGCGAGACATGCACACTGAGTGTTAATTACCCCGACAGGAATCCCGCGAGTACTGCGCAGAGTTACGAGCAGAGAGACGCATTCCGCCCGAAGCAGGCAAAAACATGCGCGATCCACAGAGATGCGTCGAGAATGCCGGAACCATAAGAAAAGCCAATATGCAGCGGCCAGTGTGGCTACACGCGTGAGGCGCCAGCACAACGGGCGCCAGCCTGAACCCCGCGCTCCAGCCTTCCTGAACTCGGATTTTAGGCACTTTGCCATAAACACATAGCGAACCCTAAATGCCTTCAACATTTTTCCGGCCTGCGAGATTAATCCCACTTCTACAAAATATATTTATATTGTAATGATCAAAGTAGTGAAAACGAATATATTAAAACAATATATATTATTTGTGCATCCATATATTCAAAAATTAACTGTCGAAATTTTGAGAAAAAATTAACTTCGATTTTAAATAATATTCTTGCGAGTATATGACAGATATTGTTAGCATCTTTATTATTATTATTATATTTTCTATGTTTACATGTAACAGTTATAGTAAATACAATAATAATTTACCGAGCGTGGTGGATGAACGGTTAACGTTCTGGTCTCGTATTCGGGAGGATGCCAGTTCGAATTCCCGTCCGGGCATCCATATTTGGGTTTTCCATGGTTTCACCAAATTACTCCAGGTGAATGTTGGGATACTTCCTTCAAAAAGGCCATGGCCGAATTCCTTCCTGTTACTTCGCCCAGTATCATCCCGCCTCTAATGACCTTAGCCGTCGACGAGGCGTAAAGTAATGAGTAAAAAAAAAATATTTGCTTCAAAAAACATGTTTATAGTTGGCCTAATCTAATATGGAGATATATAATTTTATATCCGGCCCGCGGTGGTATGACGCATTTCCAAAGTGGTCTGCAAGATCATTTGGGTTGGCCACCCCTTCTCTAGATCTAAGTATTATGGGGGCGTCCGCCTTCCTCCCCTCCTTCTAGCTCTTCATTCACATTCACATACTTGTGCAAACAGGTTTCTGCATAGTCACAGCATGTAGACGTGGATCTGAGCTGGCAACAAACAAACTACTGAAGTAAATCACTCAGTTATTTCATTGTACCCAACCAGAAACAGTAAACGTCCATCTTGTGTGCATATCACAACAAGTGAGCGGTCAGATGGCTCGGTCTCGGGTCCAAATCCCGTCGGGACAAGTAATTTTTTATTTATTTTTTTTTTTTAATTTTTTTTTTAAGTGTTTAGGGAGTCTGACCGGAGATCGAAAGGTCCCCGGTTCGAATCGCTGTCTCGGCGGGAATTTTCATAGAATATTAACCCGACCTTCACCTCTGGTACAACTTGCTGTGTAATATGAAGTACGCCAGAATGCTTCCGTAGTTCGGATTCCACGTTAAACTGTAGGTCCCCTGTGCCTGGTAGGATTACCAGAGTAGGTTAATCAGGGTACGACAGGGGGCGGAACGCGCAGCCAATACAGACTCTGTCGCCAAGTCATTCTGACCACAGTGAATTATTATTATTACATCAAGTGATTTTCTTTAATCAGTAACGCAAATGACGAGAATAGTTTATAACTAGAACACAGAAATGGACAGTTTATAAACAGCTTTACGCAATCCACATTAATAAAATCAATAGTTTTCCTATTTTTTAATCTCAAAAAACTCCATGCCAATAATGCCTATCAACAAGGCGAAGGAATGATGTAATCTTTACTACTTTCATCAGATATGATAGCGCACAGAGAAACCTGAGTTACAGAGATGTTCTAAGACAATAATCTTATCTACTCTAATAAGTCTCTCCGTAATGTAATTGTAAATGTTTTAATCACTATACGCAAACACTTCAACTGGATTGTTGATGATAAATGTTTCGAAACACTAGTGACCTCTCAATCTGATTAACGTTTTATTATAAACTTCAACTAACATCAGAATTCTTTGATTTAATTTAACGTTTTTTTGTAATATAATTTTAAAGTGAAATAGTTCTTACAAGTCTAAACTTAATAGAGTGTAGTTCCATAAGAACTGTGCGAAGCAATTTGCGGTTTATTGTGGAAGCCAATGAAAACTTTAACAGTGGTTTCTCACGTATCCAGTGTAATGAAATTCGATATTGAAGTAACTGCTCTCTAATACAGCTTTTGTTTTTGTTTTGTTACCTCGTTGTAAAAATAAGGAAACAGAACAAAATTTAGTTCGCTTATAAACAAGATAATAATCCACCAAAGATTGCCGTGAGACAACTAAAACGCTTCGACTATTTGACAAGATTTAATTTAATAACTCAATTTTAATTGTAATGGAGGGAGCACACATGCAATGTCCCTACACCTCAACTTTTCTATGTCTTGATTTCTTTCTTTTTTTTCCTACCTACGTCTGCCCTTTACCGATTGGAACTTGAAACTTCTTCATTGTATTTGGTAAACTGTGCATTATTTCTGTTGGCAATTTACTCTCTTATACACAAAAGAAAATTTTCCCTTTCGCTTGAATTAAAGTATCAACTTATCATTATGATCATCTCTTCCCTTCCATTAAGAAATCCTAATCCTACTACTAATATTCATCCATTCATTATTGCGATTGTAAGCCTTGAACAAACCAAACACTCTTTTAACCCGTCTCCTATCTTCCAATGACTCCCAACCCAGCTCCCTCAGTATGTAATATACGGATATGGGAAAGCAAGCTATCCTCGAAGTAACCGTCATACGCATATCTGGTGAAGACATATTCTACTGATATCAAATCTACAAGGAAACTAAGAATCTACAAACATGTAATCAAGTGTTAGAACTATGATACCTTTGCTGTATCCATTACCACTTTTATTCGAAGTGGCGCACTATACAATTTGGCAGTTTTTTTACTATTTAAGTTTAGTATATTATGTTTGCTAATCTAGGAAATAAGGAGAGAGTATTTAATACTTATATTTCCTTTTTATAGGGTGCAGAATACATTTGCAGAAAAAAAATGAAATTGGCAGTCATTGGGGACTGTAGATAGAAGCGAAAAAAAAAATGAATAATGAATATCATATGCGCAACCCTTCATACTTACAGGTACAGGTATACTGTTACATTAGCATGTCGGTGACGCGAATTCATAAGATTAATACCCATCCACAAATTGTCCAACGTGCCTAGAGAAGTTTTAACTTCAAAGAAGTTTCTCCGATTGTGGATTCGATCCCGTAACCTTCCTTTCATGTCAAATATATCACACAAAAAAAAGTTTCTACGCATGTGGACTCGATACTTCCATTCCAGGGTACAGCGCTTTACCACTTCACACACGGAGACCGCCAATAGGTGCAAACATCTAATTCGAACGATTGCAAAAATGAAGTTTCTCCGATTGTGGATTCGATACACTAACCTTACATTCTACAATGCGGCGCTTTACCACTTCACCCACGAGGACCGGTAATGGCTGCGAACTTATACGATCTAATTCGAAAAATTAACGTCGAATATATTACAAAAGATAAAAATTTGTAGTCAAGATAGTCCAAAAAATTAAAAAAATATGTAGGTTCAATATTATAGGTACAATGTATAACCTTCCCCGAGACGGAAGACGCGTTGTAATAAGGAATATAATATCTTACAGTCAGGTACATACAATGTATATGTGTACACAGGGCGCTGCGCGCGCGCCAGCAGGTATATTTGTTATATACAAGTACAATCCATACTATCACTGTTGTGCAAGCGCAACACGTCATACTTATAGCTACATGTATACTGTTAACATTATCATGTTGGTGACGCGAACTCATAAAATTTTACACATCCAAAAAGCGTCCGCCGCGCATCAACACGTCATGGCATGTCGGTGAAGCGAACTAATAAGATTTCACCCATCAAAAAATCACCCAACGCACCTAAAGAAGTTTTCACTTAAAAAATTTAAGCACCCAGAAGACAAGGTCGGATGTAAGTTTGTACACGTGCACACCATCACTGATATGTAAATGATTAGAGATGCATTTCTCTGTGACACGTAGAAAGGCCAGCAGAGTTTATTAGTGTTGCTGGTATTTAATGTAGTTGCCAGAGCTGGAAGGGTATGTAAGCGGCGTGAACAGCGATCACAGTGAATTAGACGGAGATGCCGCGTACTCGTATGGAATAGCGTTATCAGCACCCGAATGAATAGGCCTCGTAGTGGGTCATTGGGCGGTGGCATTCGGATGTGACAGTGGCCAGATGCTGGACTGCATGGGAACGTGAGGGCTGGCATACTCGCCGTCAATGTTCCGGTCGACGACATCTGACCAACTACAGGGGAGGATCGCCGTATTGTGCACCAAGCACATAGTAACCCCTTGTACTCCACCTGCCTTCCGAGAACAAGTAATGGACTCCCTACAGCATTCTGAGTCATCTCACGCCATTGGTCGGAGACTAGAGGCAAACGAACTAGGGAATCACTGAGCCATGCGTAGGCTGCCCTTAAGGGTGCGTCATTCCGGACCCGCCTCCCCCGCCCTCTGGTGAGACTTCGTGACTTCTGAACGGACCCCCCCCCCTTCTAAAATGAATTGAGATTTTTTTAGGTCTAATCCTTCCAAGGGTGGTTATACCCCCCCTCCCCCTAAAATCGAATTTCGCGTCATTTGTAGACCTTTTTTTTTTTAGCTCTACACTCCGACAAGGTTTTCAAAACCTCACGTAAGATTTCAGTTGACTCCCTGCTTCCCCTTGGTGATATTTCGCCGGACCTCCCCCCCCCCCCCATTTCACCTCAGGTAATTAATTGACGCCCCCCAACAGAAACCGCGGCGTTTAGAATTTTGCCGGGACCAGGAAACATGGACTGCTGATGAATGGCCAGTACGACAAAGTTTAAAGTTTTGAGGAAAAAGGCAAGTTGCTATTCTCTTTGATGTAACAAAACATAATTAATGACCGCTGAGCTTTCAACAGGTTATATTTAAAAAATCAAGTTAAAATGATACATTTTTAACTAAAAACTAAATCAGGATGGAAAAACAGAAACTCTGCTAAAATAGTTTTAAGTCTCAGTCAAACAAGGGACTGACAGAAGCAGCAACATAAAGTGAAACCTGTAATGTAACATCGTGAAACCTGCTTTGTTGCCGGCCCCGGTAGCGTAGGGGCTACAGCGCTATCTCCGCGTGCCGAAGGTCGTCGGTTCGAGTCCGGCCGCGGGCATTGGTGTTTAAGTGTTGTGTCTGTGAATGTAATGTCCATCCTGTAGTGTTTCTAATTAACTGTAAACAGTTCATACTGAAGATACTGAAAGCACTGAGTGACATAATTACTTTCGAGCTGGCTGTATGGCCCAAGATGCCGAAAGCCACTGGGGAAAAAAAAAAACATTCTTTGTCATGAAGGATGTTGTTGTTTTCGCAGGTGTCATATTAATAAAAATATAAATGCTTACGGGATTATCGCTGCGTTGCTATATTCTTAATTCTTCTTTTACCGGCGTTTCAACCTAGTCTTAGGTCTTCTTCAGGGTCTTGTGCCGAATCTGCTACAGATTGTTATCTCCAAAGACAAGTGAGATAAGCTATTGAAATATTCAAACATCCAAACAACCTCAATAAAGATGGTGGTTACGGTCTTAGCCACAGTTGGAAATGTGTGCTGGATAAATAATCAACTCTGGACCCACAGATATTACATCGTAAACAACATCTCTGGATAGTCAGACAATCGACAGTACAAATAAACAACTAGCCTCGCCGGTCTCCAGAAGATCACAATCTGTAGCAGATTCGGCACAAGACCCCTGAAGAAGACCTAAGACTAGGTTGAAACGTCGGGAAAAGAAGAATTAAGAATATAGCAACGCAGCGATAATCCCGTAAGCATTTATATTTTTATTCTTTGTCATAGTTACCCATACAGCGGTACTTAACACTGCCGCTATACTGCTCATTTTGTTTACATTTTGTCGCTTGAGAAGTGAAGCAGGTTTGCTGTAAACACTCCCACGGAAGGCCGTGTTGGTGTTTACGCAATGCAGATGACTGCGCGGTGAGAGCGGCGGAAACCGCAGGACAGGTAAATCCGCGGACGCAATTACAGTGGCCCGTGTCGAAGTTTCTCTGCGGGAATGCGCCCACGTTTCTCTAATTATTGCTGTCACTAATGTCACAGGCCAAACACTGCTCACGTCACCAGGGGCTGGAGAAATTGACCGCCAACAGGTCTAGAGCCCAGGCCAGCCATAGTATACACCGCCCGGAAGTTACACTGAGAACCTAACGACTTCAAATCCAAACTGAAAGAGTTTTTGCTTAAGAAAACATTTTACTCTGTGAAAAAATTTTCTTCTTGGTATACGGTAACTAAGTATGACTAAGAAAATATTAGGATTATAACGGACATACATCAAGCAGACGAGATTTATTGGTATTTGTTAATGTAATTTTAAGTATGTGTATGTTTTGTGTAAATATTTTTTTAGAAATATTAGTATTCTGAGTTTCAATAGGCAGCAATAGAGGAACGAGCCATAGATGTAATGTGACAAATCTTTATATATAAAGATGAATGTATGTTTGTTTGTTTTTTTGTTTGTTGGTTTGTTTGTTTGTTGGTTTGTTTGTTTGTTTGTTTGTTCTTCATACAAATCCACAGTTTTCATCCGATCTCGATGAAACTTAGCACACTTATCCTTTGAAACAAGGAGAAAATACTGTCTACAATTGGTTGAAAAATTATCTGTATAAATAACACATGTTGCCTCATAACTTCGAAATACGGCGATAGACAGACACGTTGGATATGGACGTCTCCGTACCGTGTTTCCGTGTAGTGGACTGGCAGCTCAGTGATTGAAGCGCTTGCTTACGAACGTCGTGGTCTCCGGTTCAAATCTCCGTGGAGGCTAAGATTTTTAAAAATTGTTTTTCATCGTAAGAGTCAGGCCTGGGCCGTAGTTTATTCGGATCGAATGTTAAACTGTAGATATCAGAAAGTTAGGCGTGCAATGCGAGGCAAATCGTAGGTATTCTTGCAATGTTGTAGGTGTACACTTTTTTACGTTATAATGATCCCTCAGGTGTTGTTCGCAGTCAGTGTGTGAGTGTGAACCACAGTAATATTATTATAAATACGGAATTAAGTCTCTGTCTTTTTGTTACGTTTTGACGACTAAATGGCTATATCGATATTGATGGAATTTTATAAGAAAATCTGTATGAAGGGCGCAGGATATTTTTTTTCCAGTATGATTAACAGTTGTAGTCACGAAATTTTGAGACCTTATCGAATGGTGACAGAAATATGTTGGAAATTGATTCTCTTCAAGAGACAGGTTCAACGGTACAATTATATAATGATAGCTTTCCTGTCATATTATTCCGACTCGATATTGTTTGGGACCAATCCTTCGTTACCAACAAGTTTCTATATTTAATTCTGGAAAAAAAAATTCTTAATCCACGCGTATGAAATCGCGGGTACGAGCTAGTACCTGATATAAGCAGAAACAAAGGATGTGGTCAGAGATATGCCATGGAGGAGCAATGATGAAAAGAAGGAATGTGTTAGCGGCGCTTGTGTATGGATTGTCAGTAAAAATGTAAATAGAAATGTTTAAGTGAATTTAAATTGTGCAAAGAAAAGTTGAATAAAAGTTGTGTATTGTGAGGAAAGAGAAAGAAGTTATTTTACGTAAAGGTAATGTGATCAATTAGAATAAATAGCATTACACGTTCATTGATATAAATGTTTGAATAGTGTTGCTTAGTTTGAAAGGAAGGTAACAGTTAAGCAGAATAGTGAGATAAAAATAATTCAGATAATTATGTTATTGTATTAAAAGCTAACTAAAAGACTGTTAGAAAACACAATAATAGCGGTATACGTTACAGGGCCTATATATTTGGTATTTGGAAGGGGAAGGTGACAAATTTGTTCACAATTACTAACATGGTGTATGGCAGGGGTGGCCAAAACGCGGCCCGCATTAAACATTTTTCCGGCCCGCGAGATTCATGACAGTTTTACAAAATAATTTTTATATTTCATTTTCAGTGTTATATATTTCTTTATAATGTGCCTTTAGTGTCATTATTATTATATTATCTATAAGAATAATTGCAAACACAATAATAACTCTTTATGTTTCAATTTTTCACTTCAAAAAATGTCTATAGTGGGTCTAAATTTAATATGGGGATAAATAATTTTGTATGCGGCCCGCGAAGTTATAATGCATTTCCAAAGTGACCTGCTAGACCATTGGGTTGGCCACCCCTGGTGTATGGTTTATCTGTAAATTACATTCATACATTGAATAATATGCATTTGCGTATCAAAACGGAAAATGATTATGCTAATGGGTATTTAAGTAACTGACCGATTATCAGTTGTTGGCACCTAATATTATTGATTTGTTAATCATTGTGTGTACTGTGACCCTGTGTGCTGCATCGGGGAGACATAACAGGACCGGGCACGAGCCCACGCCCCCGTCCTGACTGCGAGTTTAGGCGTTTTTCTGCAGCCACCAGTGCGAATGCCGCGATGGTCCCCAAACTCCGCCTCATAAGCTACACATTTCACAAACAAAAATACACTTATCCCACAAGGGACCTAGTTAAACACTTCACTTCTTCGATCAGTACGTAGTACGACGTGGTAGTAGGTATAAAATGCTTGCGTCATCAAGGACATGCGACAGTAAAATCAAAGCTGCAAAACTCTCCAAAGGCAGTCGGCCACTAATGTAGGGAAAAGGTGGTGAAGAAGAATAATTACATGTACTGTTACGCTTCCCTGAGATTGTTCTTACACGCGACAAAAGTTGACATATGCAATCTAACGACAAACACAAAGTGACCTCCACGAGATCTTGGAGAAATCATTCTTTCACTTGTTAATTTAATTTAATTACAATGGAGCACAAGCTCCGGTGGCAATTTCCCTAAACACCCATCTTCCCTCTTTCCTGCACACACCTACATTTGCCCTCTACAAATTTTAACTTTAAATTCTTTCAACTTTTTTGGTAAATTATTCATCATTTCCCTTGGTAACTTATTCAAATCCCTCACACCCCTACCTAAAAAAGAGATTCTTCCCACACCCTTGTGCTTGAAATCGAGTGCCAGGTTGTGGTCATGGTCATCTTTTCACTTCCATGCACTACTTTTCAAACCTACACCAATATCTTTCCATGCTTCATCGCCAGTATACACCCTGTACACTCCCATGATCCACCTCATCCTCCTCCTGTCTTGCAATGAATCCCATTCCAGCTCTTTTATCATGTCAGTTACTGATTGCAATCATCATATATATTTCTATAAGGTATTTTTTTGTCACAAGCCTGTATCTTCCTTCATACTTAACCGAAATAAATGAATGAGGTGTCATTTTAAAGCATATGGTCTCCACTTTGGTTACATCATATTTTAAGAAATAAAGTTTTCGGAATTAGACCCTTTAAGGGCAAAAATGTCAATATTTAAAAAATGCTGTTTTCTGTGTTATGAATCGTTTATCTCCCTTGATACCTATCTGAAATCGTTTAATGTAGTATCATTTTAAAGATTAAAATCTCCGCTTTAGTGAAGTCATGTACTAAGACGGAAATTTTTCGGAATTCGACCATTAAAGGGAAAAAGTATCAATATTTTTGAAATGCGTTTTTGTGTCACGAGCGATTTATCTCCCTTCACATCTAACAGATATAGATAAATTAGGTATCATATTAAAGACTGAAGTCTCCGCCATGGTAACATTATATTTCAAGAAAGAAATTTTTCGTAATTCGACCCTTAAAGGGCAAAAATGTCAATTTTTCTAAAATGCGTTTTTCTCCCTGGATATCTAATCAAAATCGATAAATAACGTAGGATTATGAGGAATATTGTCTCAGCTTTGGTGACATCATATTTTAAGAAGGAATGTTTTTTTCGAAATTATCCCATAAAGGGAAAAAGTATAAATTTTTCTATAACGAATTTTTGTGTCACGAGCGATTTATCTCCCTTAATAACTAACCGATATAGATAAATGAGGCATCATATTAAAGAATAAGGTCACCGCCGTGGTAAAATTATATTTTAAGGAAGGAATTTTTCGTAATTCGACACTTGAAGGGCAAAAATGTCAATTTTTCTAAAATAGGTGTTTTGTGTCTCGCGCCACTTATCTCCCTGGATATCTATCCAAAATCGATAAATCAAGTAAGATTATGAAAAATATTGTCTCCGCCTAATGACATCATATTTTAAGAAAGAATGTTTTTGGAATTCAATCCTTAAACGGAAAAAGTATAATTTTTTCTATAACGCATTTTTGTGTCACGAGCGATTTATCTCCCTTAATATCTAACAGATATAGATAAATGAGGTATCATTTTATAGAATAAGGTTTCCGCCGTGGTAACATTATATTTTAAGAAAGGAATGTTTCGTAATTCGACCCTTAAAGGGCAAAAATGTCAATTTTTCTAAAATGCGTTTTTTGTATCTCGAGCCATTTATCTCCCTGGATATCTAACCAAAATCGATAAATGAAGTAGGATTATAAGGAGTAATGTTTCAGCTTTGTGACATCATATTTTAAGAAAGAATGTTTTTTTAATTCATCCCATAAAGGGAAAAAGTATAAATTTTTCTATAACGCATTTTTGTGTCACGAGCGATTTATCTCCCTTAATATCTAACAGATATAGATAAATGAGGTATCATATAAAATAATAAGGTCACCGCCGTAGTAACATTATATTTTAAGAAAGGAATTTTTTGTAATTTGAACCTTAAAGGGTAAAAATGTCAATTTTTCTAAAATGCGTTTTTTGTATCCCGAGCCATTTATCTCCCTTAACAATTAAACAAAATTGATAAACGAGGTATCATTTTAAAGATTGAGGTTTTCGTAATGTCTTCGGTTCCGTTACCACATTTTAAGAAAGAAATTTTTCAAAATTCTGACCTTAGAGGGCAAAAGTATTAGTATTTTTACAACGCATTTTTCTGTCACCAGGTATTTATTTTCCTCGCACAGCAACAAATATTTCAGAGATATTGATACGTTGTGTGCATTTTGTTCAGGTTTAATTTATTCTGCTAAGGTCAGTGACAGTTTGTCATAAATACAGAGTGTTTTAAATTTTCCTAACTGTTTCGTAATATGTTGCGAGTATTTTGACGTGTACCTATTACACACACAAACACGCACACACACACAAAAACAAAAATTGCTACAAAAGTACGGGTCTACTTTTCATTATATTACAAGCAATCAACCTCACTATTCATCGCATTTTATTCGCGAAATTTTCGCACGGGTCGTCTAGTCTGCGATAATTTCTAGAAACAAATCTAGCACCACTTTTTTGCACCCTCTCCAACTCATGTATTTGATACTCAAAATATGGGTCCCATACTACACTTCCAAAGTTTTGTAACCCAATTCCTTTACTTCTCTCGTATATCCCCTCATCACTCTCTCCAGCAAGTGCAGAATTTTGAAATCTTTTCCTACCACCTGTCCAAGGTGTCCTGCCCAGTTAAGCTTGTTATCAAATGTGATGCAAAGATATTTACATTTCTTCAGCAAGCAATGCTGCCCCCACCTTATATTCATAATTAACCTTTTGTTTTTTATTTGTGTATCTAATAAGCTGACTCTTTTTTGCATTTATCTTCATCCCATGTTTACCAACCCAACTAGATATCCTGTCTAGATCGCCCTGCAACTGTTTACAGTATTCTACTGTTTTGATCCTTTTATATAGCATTATGTCATTTGCACACAATCTAATTTCAGATAGTAAACAATCAACACAATTATTCATTAGAATAATGAATAGCAATGGTCCCAATACACTACCATGCAGCACACCAATTTTTACTTCCACTTCTTTTGATACTGCATTTCCTACCCAAAAATTTCTGTTTTCTACTTTTTTTAAACTCTTCTACCCAGCAAATCACTTTCTAATACACTCCAATGGTTTTTACATTATTTACTACCATTTTATGGGACACTCTGTCAAAAGCCTTTGACAGATCTAGTGCTACATTATCAATTCGGCCTCCCTTGTTCATTTCAACTGAAATATCTTAATATCCATTTCCAGGCTTCGTAATACATCGGTATCATCCTGAATTAGTTCTTTTGTTTTATTAAAGATTCAAGAGAATCAAGATGGACAAGTCTATCAGTGAGTCATTCCGTCAGCGAATCGTGAAGAACTGAAATGATTATGACCACACTGGGGGAACAATTCGCTTCTCCCTAAATGCCAGGCCTAAGCTGTCCATTCGATTGATTAACCAACTAGACCCATTAATTAAAGTAAGCGGCTGCGTTGAATTGCCTGGTCCGTACAGACTTCGCCACTTGCAGCTCCAAAAGACTTTACATATAGTTATGGTCAGGGAAACATTGAGCCATCTGACACGAACACTTGGTACTACAGCTCCGCTCGTTAAGAAATATAGTTACGTCACAAAGCGTTAAGTGATGTAGGCGCTGTTATATGCATTTACGAAACATTGCGCTGAAATCCACTTTATTACATAAAACATAAAAACTTCCAAATCACTATGCAGTTCGTTGATACGAAACCTCATTCGATTAAATAAATTCCTGCGGACATGATTGAGCAAATGGCCAGGTTAAGGCATCGCCTGCGTTTCCCCACACTCACTTCATCCTCACACACACACCGCCGCCATGACACTTAATACTTCTACTGCGCGGACAACAACAGAAGCAACAACTTAAAGAAACACTGGTACTAACTTAACGCTACCAACCTATACCACTCCCAGGATTATACATACTATTCTACCGCGGAACCTGTGGATTACAAAAATAATCGATGCAAGCATTACAATAATTATAATATACAAATATAGAAAATCAACTGATTAGTGGGGTTAAGTGATTAATGGGATTGGAAGACAGGAAGAGGGCGAAGAGAGTCTTTGGAGTGTGCAAGGCGTTTATTGGTGATGAGGTGTGGAAAGATATTTGGGTAAGAATGAAATGTAATGCATGGAGTGGAAAAGATGACCATGACCACAAACTGGCACTCGATTTCAAACACAAAGGTGTGGGAAGATTTAATTTTCTATGTAAGTGGGACAGGGATTGGAATAAGTAACCAATAGAATTGAAGAATAATTTACCAAAAACGGTGAAATAATCTAAAGTTGAAATTTGTAGAGGGCAATACTAGGTGGGTACAGGAAATGGAAAAAATGAGTGTGTAGGAAAATTGCCACCGGAGCGTGTGCTGCATCGCAATTAAATTAAATTAAAATGTCACACGGGGATCAACAAGGCCCTTTTTCCGTGGTTTGTGGTTCACGGTACATTGGTTATTTCTTTGGCATCCTTTTAAGTTTTCGATTTACTTCATATATCTCCTTTTTCTCTAAACTCCTATTTCGTTAATACCACTGTGTAAATAATTTCTCAAAATTATGATTATCAAACAATGACTTTTGTACTTCCTTATCTTGCCATCATATTCGTCTCCATTTCTACTCTTTACAGTCTCCTCAATTTTACGACTCTGTGGCCAAGATAGCCAAAAACGATACACATAAAATTACGTCATGTCCGTTTGTCCGTCGATAAGTCAAACACTGGTGATTTAGTTGAATTTGCACCGATTTTAATTAAATTGGCATCAAAGAAAATTGTGGAATAAATTAGTGTAGCTCTTACACGCTCTCAGTATCGCTGGAGAGTAAATAAAAAAAGCAATTTATCACCCCATGCGGCTGCCAAGATGGTGCCCCTTAAAGGTCATGGTTAAACACCCGCCCTTCCAACTATTCCCTTTTGTAATGACCTCCACGAACCATGAAGTCCGAAAAAAAAACTTAATGCGTGTTGTTTTTGTACGTTTATACTTGATGCTGTATTAGGCGATAAAGTCGTTAACAACGTGTCTTCGCATCTACTTTTCTAACCATATGATTGAAAACACCGAAAAAAGTTAATATAATGGCTTTGAAAATTGTTTTGTATAATATACAGTGACAAGTTTTCATTTTATATTTTCACAGGATTATGTTACCAACAAACTTAATTTTGCGGAACATAAATTAAGCCTTTCGTCCAAGCAACAAGTCGTATTTTCTTAAAACAGCGGTCAGGTTGCATAGTCGTTAACCCACCCACCGTGAAAATTTTGTCTCCTCGGTTCACCGAGGAATTTTAATGGAAACTTAAACTGTACGTTACCCGAGGCAATGCTTTGCCTTGTTCGTGGTCAGGCTCTTTGGTTTGACTTCCACGATGACACTACAGAATGCGCGACAACAGTGTGTCACTGCACGTGAGTTTCGTTTATTTATTTAGGGCTAAAGGAAACAAAATTGCTGCTAGCTCATAGGTCCCTGACGAGGAAACACTTGTGGAATATGATACCAAAAAAAAAAAAAAAAAAAAAAAAATAGAACTGAATTTTATTAAAGTCGGATACATTCAATTCTTTTACACAAATAGATAAGATAATCTTGAAGTTTTTCTTTAAATACATCTTTATTATATACAAACGGTTTTGTACTTTTGTGATGTTTATTAGACAAATGTTTCCCAGTGCACTAATAATAATGCATGAGTTTTTGTACAAGTAATTCTTTTTCTTGTATTGAAATTGCGAACCTTGGAATTCAATATAAGGATTTTAATTTCCTATGACATAGCACATGAGACAATATAATTAAAAGCTACATAGTCACGATAAAAATATCGATCGTTGTAAAACGAATTTCTGTGAGACATTCTTTACCTTTTATCCTACATTGCATCCCAATAGCTTTTTTTTTTAATACTGAAATGTTTCCTCAAGAAATTGTGTCATACAAAATGACTGAATGAAAATAAAAGAAATGTACCTGTTTCATTAATTTCAGAGCTGCTGTTTCATAAAGTGTTGTTATTGCAAGGAGGTGCACTGCTTAAATCTATCTATAGCAGTGTTTCCCAACGTGGGGCCCACGCCCCACAGGGGGGCAATTTGTTTTTTTTAGGGGGGCAAGGGCAAGGAAATAATAAAACACTTGTCGATACAAAGGCAAAGATATTTGGTTTCATTACCAACATAGAGTTATATCGAAAAAACCTTAACAACAAAAACTTGAACAGTTCTTTTGGCTCAAAAAATGTGAAGTCTTACTTATTATTGTCAATCATTTGTACATTCTATCCAATGATTTAAAAGAAAGATTTTTTGATTTAAAACAAATTGATTTCCCAATATCGATGATGCAGCCAACATTAGTGGATTTGTCAGAAATATCAGATGTTCAGTATCAAGAAGAACTTGCAGAATTGCAAAATGAGGAGTCAGTTAAAACTTTATTTAATATAAAAGGTACAATGATATGGCTTTGTGAAGAAACTAAAATCAAATACCCAGATGGAACAGAATGTGCAAGAAAACTTCTATTACCCTTTCCATCTTCATATTTAGCCGAATCTGGATTTAGTGCAGTAAATGATTTACTGATAAAAAAAAAAGAAATCGACTGGAAATAACACAACGTGGAGACTTGAGATTAAAGCTTACTAAATTGGTGCCAAATATAAAATCTCTATGTAGCAAGCATCAAGCGCAAGGATCACACTAAATTGCCATAGTAAATCTTTATTAAAAATCTTTTGAATTAGAATTTTAGTATTTCATTATATGTTTTTTAATTTAACTTACTGTGTTTTATGACAATATTAAAGCGTTTTCTTTCAAAAACCATCCTATATGAGTTACTTTAATAACAAATAATTTTTTTACTAAAAATTATGTATGGGTGGCAAAAAAAAAAAAAAAAATGTTAAAAGTGTGATATGACCCAAAAAAGGTTGAGAAACACTGATCTATAGCAATGTGACTTGATCTTGCCAATTGAGATCCTAAACTATTGGAATGCCAATGCTTATGCTTTTTTTTCTGAGATTGTCCTCTTTTTATAGTTTGTATGCAAATCTTGCTGCGCATATTATTTATTTAAACCTAATTCCTAATCAAGTTCAGATTCTACTCACTGATTACAAATTTTAAGTTTCCTATTTTCTGCTTAGTCAATGTATTCCTACGTTCTTCAGATATTTTGTTTTCTTTCTATGAATTGTACAGCGTTTATGTATGATCCATATGTCGTTAGTCTGTAAAAACAATTTTCATCTACTTTTTTTTTATTGTAATGAATTGTCTTTGGCTTTCGCCAATTTGACCAACTATCAGAGATACATTTGTTTACACAAAAATCCAAACGCTTGTAATACAGTATGAACATTGGCCATCATTATGATGCAGTTTAACAATCAGAACATTTTAATTACTTCTTCTAGATTAAAAACTATTTTGAAATTTACACAAAGATACAATTATAATTTAACATTAGAGACAACATAGTCATTTATATTATATTCCCAGGTCCCCCTTAGAACATATTTAGCAGCAGTTACTTTCAGTCATTTACAAGATATTTGATACATACTACATCTTATACGTTCATGCGCTGGCAAATTGTTTCATCTACTTCGTGACACGAAATTTTGTTTTCTACGATGTTATGGTGTACGGTTGTTGTCAGGCACCGCTGCTTGGTAGAAGTCGCTACGCTGCATTTCTTGGAGAGCTGGCACTTTCCCTGCGGGCGTTTAATGGCGTTATGCGGCTGATCATATCTCGTCTGACAGGTCTCGCGCGCAATCAGGAGTAACAATTACTGTTGCACCGCAAGCAGCGGGACAGAGTAGAAAGTAACGCCGCGTCTGAGCCTGGAAATAGGATGTGACTTCACTCATCACAGCTAGGGCTGAAACGATATATCGGTCAATGATACTATCTGACCAAAAATATCGATATTTATATCGATATTACTACATGGTCGATACGATAATATCGATATGATGCGGTGAAATATCGAAAACTACAAATCCCTTAGCACTAAAAAAAATCTTACAATTAAATTTATGTGTGGCAGAGACCAAACTTGACAGTGCTAAACACCGATTTAGCTCGATAACAAAATCGATGAGGTCCTTTCCTACTCCGTGGTTGCACTCCGTTTCGGGCGCGTTATCCGTTCCTCATTCATTTACATTTACCGTTTTATTATTTAACCTGCTGCCTTGCGCTCGCGTTCCTTGGTTCTTGTTTCCCTCTTGGACGTACTGCCACATTCTAAAGGGGGTAAAAAATATGACAATATAACTGAAGCATTTGCTTGTTTTATTAGTGTTGATAATATACCTCTTGGCAGTCTAGCTGTTGCGCTCATAGCGATCACTTCCGTGTTCCGGAGCTTAGTCAGTCTCGTAAACAGTCAAGTGAACTTACAATCCGTCAGTGCAGTGAAGTGAGAATAAAATTTGAATTGCCTGAAGATATAGGCTTCAATTCTTATAGCATCTTCTGAAAGCCTGGGCCGTGCCATAACATGGAAGAGCCCCCAGACACGGGGCAAATAATCAACACGGCACTGCAGCCGTGTTATTTTCCAGAAACAGCCTCTTCAGCCCCGACGATGATGCACTTCCAACAAGGTATCCAGCCACAGCCATCTCATCTTCATCCGCTCAACTACCCAGGTAACAACGCTGCTTCTGTAAGCTGCCCCTCGATCGCAGTGTTGAACAATGTAAATTCGGAAGAAAGAACTGTTAAACGATTTCGCATAGAGGGAAACCCTACTGAACTACCGAACGAGGAAATGTCCACTGTAACGTTAAACAATCCAGTGAGTGTGCCCCAGGAGTTAGCTTCCATGTCATCAGTGGTGTTTTACCCAACTACTTCAGTCGCGGAATTATATCATCAATATGATAGCCGTGATCCAACCCAAAAAACATTAAACGAGGGTACGGGCATGAATATCACAAGCATTCCCGTGGATCGTCAAGGAGTTCAAAGTATATTATCGATCAATCGGAACCCTACTAACCAAAATAGTATACCCCAGGAGCCAAGCCCCAACTTAAATTCCAATAAAGACAGAAGTAAGAATAACCGATACAGCCGCACAGACACGGGTCCATATTTCGTCTTTGTAGAAAGTGTGGATAAAAATATTGGTAGACTTCACCCCATGTCAATAGGGAAACTTCTTTATACACATAGCCCAGCAAATAAGCATAACATCATCAATATCATAGCGGCCGGGAGATATAGGTTAAAAATCGAAACCAATTCAGCAGACTCTGCTAACTTGTTGGTTCAATCTACAGTTTTCAAGGACAGAAACCTAGAAGCATTCATTCCAAATTTTTTAATAAACAAACAAGGTATTATCAGGGACGTAGACACCTCCCTGTCAGAAGAAGAAATCCTACAGGCGATAGAAAGCCCCTATCCAGTTATCGCAGTTAAACGGTTTACCAAGAAGAACTCATACCATAATAATTATAGGAGAATACCGATACCAATATGAATGATCACCTTTAGATCACAATCCCTTCCAGACCACATAGCAATCTTTGGAGCACGTTGCCCAGTCGAACCTCATGTCCCACAAATTCTCGTCTGTGATAATTGTTTACGTTTTGGCCATCGTATAACTCAATGCCGTAGCTCTCCCCGTTGAAATAAGTGTGGAGGCCCACATACTATGGAGACGTGTACCAGCACAGCTGATCCACAATGTGTGCATTGTCACGGTCCTCATTTATCCAATGACAGAATATGTCCCGTAATAGTTCAACAACAAAAAGCACATGAGGCAGCGGCCCATAATAAAGCCTCTCCCACGCCGAACTGGTATCCCACCCATCGTCATACATATTCGCAGGCAGCCAGCGCCGTTCCGCTGTATTACGACGAAAAACAATTCCTCCCGCTCTCTCCAATGGCAGTGCAGCCACTCAGTTTAGCCTCAACAAAGGCATTCCAAAACTGTCCTATAATCCCTATCCAAAAAAATCAAGAGTCACGTCACCAAAGTAAAGCACTCTCTCCAAACCAACCGAAATATACTACTACTACCGTAGGCCGCAACAAGCAAAGGCCAGCAACCCCAAAAGAACAAAAGTCCCAATACCCTCCTGTTTATCTAAGAATGTATGTACCCCATCATATACCAATAACACCTATCACACAGAATCCCTACCCTCCTCAACCCAAGGATAAGGAAAAGTCCCCCTCACCCGAAAAAGTAGCACTCATAGAGAAGATATTGCAAATGGTTATGAAGATGATTCAAGAATTTCCAGTAGCTCCATCTGATACTTCCCAACTCGACCAATTTCGTCACCTTCTTACCAACCTAGCAGGAACAATTTAAAGAACCGAATAATCTCTCTAAAACTAGTTAATTGTAAGGATTTTACTCATTGTAATGTCGGAAAAAAACAACTACATATAAGGAACTAACAATAATATATATTTCATTGTATCATTTGTAATTATGTCTGAGCAAGTTTAATTAAACATAATGTGTCAAACCCCTTTAGGGGATAAACAAAAATGTTCCTTTCTGATTAATCAGTTTACCTTGTTCTATCCTTTACATTTTACTAATCATGTCAAGTCTTGCTCTCTTACCTATATGTAAAATGTTTATATATGTATGTACAATTGGATGATGGTTGTATAGTGCTTAGGCGCTTAAAGCCAAATAAATAAATAATAAAAAAAATATACCTCTTAATGCAGTTGAAAGCAAAGGTTTTAAGTATTAAATGATGCATCATAATACAAAGTCCCTTCTTGTGGAACTATCAAAACAAAACAAACAAATTTTATATCATTATTATTATTTTAACATATCGTCACGGGTCTAGAATAGTTCCAGTTTTTAGGGTCAAAGATTGTGACATGTTGACCTGATCTGACCAAATACTAACTTGACCTGTGTTTCACCCTTAGGGTGAATAAAATCTCTTAAGCTTGAAGAACTCAGAAGTATTAATAGACGTAGGTATTAAATACGGACAGGAACGATCGTCCTATTTTATAATTGATCCAAAGGTCGTAGACTCGAACTTGCTTAAATACAAATGTGACTTGTATTTGACTTTGAAGATCATTCTTTTGAAGGGTTCCTGTTTGCTTTGAAAGCATCACGTTGTTTTTTGATTGAGGCTGGGTATTCATAATATAGTCTTTGGTCATAGTCACGGCCAGAGAACTAAATGCAGATTCCCGATTATTAAACAGTTGGGCAACTCCCAAGAAATAAATTGCTAGAATACTCGATTCGATAATATATTTGGTCTGATGTCCTTTTTAAACAAACTAATAACTCAGGTACAGTGAACATGAACAAACGGAAATTAACAGAAGTGGTCAGTAAAATATATAAAAAGTAAATAAATGGTAATGTATAAACTTTGGTCAAGCAACAACATTGGTGAAAAATTTAATTAAGTTGAAATTGAAATTTAGCCTATGCCAGAATGAAAATTGACATTCGTGGCTATAGCAAAGACCATGAATTATTTAAATTTTTAAAAGTTTTTTATGTTGAATTCATTAGCAACATGTTAGTGGTAAGCAATTCCACTTTTTTTTTCAGCCGAAAGGTTTACGATTTTTTTTAACCATGAAATGCTATGAAAAGCAAACTTAATAAATGTATTATGCCAATTAATTTGATAACAGTTGCTTTGCTATTAAATTGTGGACATAACCTCGAATTTCGGGTCTAATGATATCTCTGATTGCTGTTGTTTTGCGAGCGAAGGCTGTCACGTGACACCGTTCTCTAGCAAATAGCTATCGCGGTGAGTGAGTGAGCGTAGGAAATTATATAGTAGTGTGTATTTGGTCTACAGTAACACTGGCTATTTGGAAATTACGGTACACTTTTCTGCAAAATGATTTAAAATCAATAATTATTGGTACACGAGTTGGATTAAGGTATTTCCAGAATTGCAATTATTTATTTACTCAAAGTAGCCTCGTCGGCACCTTCGGAACACCTCACAGGCAGGAGTGACCGTCACTCAAACTAAGAATAGACTTCTCGGGAAAATGTTAAGCAAACCATTGTTTTCAGGACCTGTTGACGTTGAATATTTGCAGACCTATTTTTTTTTTCAATAAACTACCTAAAATTTAATTTTTATTTAAATACCTATTTCTAATATAATATATACAAATATCGATATTATCGGCTTGATGCAGGCGATATTATCGATATCTGCCTAGCTTCGATATAAATATCGATATATTTATCAATATTAACTTGCATCCCTAATCACAGCTAACGTACGACCTCGCACAAGCTTTTGCTCCAAACCTTCCCAAAATTCTACACCATTTTTTCTTAGTTTACACCGTTTAAATTTTTTCTTTGATGTTATATCAGTGTCATTCTTTTCTCTCTATTGTTGGGAAGACAAGAGACAAACACAATATTTAATTAAAACCACCCATGCCAGGGGTAGGACTCGAACTGCCGACCTTTCCTCTGCGAACCAAACACCCTACCAAGCCTCTGCCGGGGGTTGGCAGTTGTATCATTTAAAAAAAGTATCTTCCTCTGCTGCTAATGGTAATCAGTTACGACATCAGCAAATTGCAGTGTTTATATCCTTGTCAGACAACAGGTCAATGACAGCAATAGGAGCAATCTCAACCAAGTTTACATGTACAGTACCTCCATCGCTCGAGGTCACAATAACTAAATAGCAGCATATATAAAGTATCGTCGATAAGGCCAAAAACCACGACACATGTGACAGAATACAGTTCTTTTCTCATTATCAAAGATCTTGAAGAATTTACAGTTATCGCTTTCTCTGAGAAACGCGCCTCACTGCAATTCAGCGTTACTAAAAGATGGCATCCACGAACATCTGATTCAAGGAATTAGTACGGGTATCAAAACCAAGAACCCCCACACAGGGTGTAGCAGGTTGTTTATTTATTCCAGAGTTTTAGCGATGTAGCCATTAATAATAATAATAATAATAATAAAACTCTAGCCCCAATTTTTTTCCCCTACTACATCCTTATGGCGAATTCTATCTATCCTTTGCATTGCAGCATTGTAGTATTGCAGCATTACAACAATATCAGGATCGTTTCCGTCAAATGTGACTAAATTTTGTTAGATCGATTTTTTTTTCTTAATCTGCTTAACGTCTCTCTAACAGCGAGGTCTTTAGAGAGGGGAAAGGATGGGGGACAAGGAATGGGAAGGAATTCGGCCATGGCCTTTTTAAGGAAGCATCCGGCATTTGCCTGGAGTGATTTCCGAAACCATGGAAAACCCAAATCTGGATGCCCGGACGGGGATTCGAACCGCCGTCCTCCCGAATGCGAGGCCAGAACGCTAACCGTTACACCACCACGCTCGGTGTTAGATCGATAGCAATGAATATAAAGAAGGAGCTGAGGTACTGATTATTGACCATCCTTACGGTTGGAACAGATGTTTTTTTGTTTTCGTTTAATAGCAAGTAGTTGTGAACAAAATGCTTTTATTTTTAAGACTTGGAATCATAGTCTGGAGCCGTCGCGAGAGTGGTCCTTGTCTTACTTGCTCCAGCACGAGTTAGGTAGTCGTGATTGACATTCTCGCCGGCAGCGTTAAAAAAAAACCACTCTCTTCGCGCCTGTTCCCTGCCGTTTCCTGCTGGGAACCGGAAAGTTGAAACAATTTTAAGGTGACCGTAAACTGGTGGCGCTGCAGTTTCACTACAGTACTTCCGCCGTGACTGCTTCCGCAAGTCATCCGTGCGACTACAAGGGACTTAGATTAAACGGTCCCGTTTTCGAAAATGTTACGAATTACATTTTTGTTTTAGAGCTGACAGGTAAGCCTAAATAGCCATCTACTCTAGGAGAATTTTGTGTTGGTTGTAATCCTACTCCTGAACGTCGAATAGTAATGGTTTGATGACTATCTCTATTTCCATGTGTACGATGATTACCTTCAGTACCCAGTGACCCGGAGGGGTGGCAACCCTCAAGAGAGTTACTACATTATGACAGCTTTCCAGTGATGGAAATGTATTCACAGGTTACTGTTTTGTGTTGGAGATTGTAAGTTCAGTGTGGCGCAGGTCGCGTTTACAAGATGCTAGTTGGCTGGAGCGAGGATCCTGTCTTCGATGAGCGCGCAGCACTGATGTTCACTCTCCTCGTGTCATCAGGCTCAATATAGTCAGTTGACTGATGATGTGGACTCGGTTCATGAGCAACTTTTGGCGTGCAGGCTCAAGAAACAAGATGGAGAGCCGTGAAGCTGAAGCATTAAAATTTTCAAAACTGTGTGAAGATAAAGAAATTATGTGGAATTTTAAGGAAAAAAAAATAAGAACAAGGATTTTAAAGATGCTGCTATTTTAAAAAAATGCCTCATAAGTATATATATCCGGCAGGCGCAGGAACTTTGAGAGTTGTGTTTAGTGATATAAGCAACGCCAGGCCGCTCCGTGGTTCGGATTCTACGTTAAACTGTAGGTCCCGGAGGAACGGAAAAACTGCTACTCTTAGTCAA
The DNA here is from genome assembly GCA_031002005.1 of Vandiemenella viatica. NCBI lineage: Eukaryota > Metazoa > Arthropoda > Insecta > Orthoptera > Morabidae > Vandiemenella > Vandiemenella viatica. The sequence continues at coordinate 39,987,524 of CM061920.1, read as the reverse complement.
AAACTCGCTGAGTCAAGTAAAGCGTTAGTTTTTTATATCCATTCTGCTACACATTTTCGACGTTTCTCGTAATTCAACGTTATAGTCACCAAATCAGCTAAAATATTAATTTATTTCTTGTAATAGAGACATACTTTCAAGAAGTTCACATTATTCGATTAGAGAAACGTCATGACAGTGGACTGTATTCAGATTATTACTGGCATGCTAGTTCACTCCCCTGCTCCACCACCAGACGGCCCTGCCTACTGTCGTGCCAGTCAACTCTCATCTTGTAAACGCGATCATATTGTTTGCGCTGCGAGTGAATGATGGGAGAGGGTGAACTCGGGGTAGGCACGTTCAGGCCTACTATTCCGAAAGACACCCGGACCGCCGAGTTTAACGTCTCCATCCTACGGTCGCATCGCTGTGAACAGTGCCGTATGCCCTCACTCCATACGAATTGTGGAGAAGTTTCGGATTTAACCCAAACTTTGGTGCAGTATCTGGTGATCGGGAAATGTGCACCACCAACTCCCTAATATGGCAAGTTTTGTTGAAAATTTCTTGCAACAGCAGGACTTGAACGAGGAAACCCCGTGCCAGACGCCGGGCACCATCACGATGGCAAAACCAACTGAGCCATAAGGGCGTCCCGTTCGAGTATCATCTCATCAATAAAACAGATTGGGACATAGTATAAAGCTAATTATTCATGGCCGTCGGATTGGTTCCAATAAGGTAGAGAGGCACTATGAATAATGCTGCCGACGCAACAGAAAGTATTTTTTAATGTAGCACAATAGTTAGACGGTGGGCCGCCAACGAAAACAAATGCTATGAAAATACACTTTATCCGAAAATTTGTTTCTTCAGTGGAATTCAAGCTTACAGTGCAAAGGTTCATGCATGTGCGTGATATCCAGTGACATGCCGAGATATGATCACCACCAAATGCACCATGCAACAGCTATAATCGACACGTCTAAACGACTTGTTAATTCTGAAGCACAACACCATTAAGTGCAAGTTTTTTGAACGTTTCGTATGGATGAAGTTGCCACGACAAACTGGGTTGTAGGGGCTTTTTCTTACTGATAAAACTCTTATTTATACCAGTGATGTCAAAGATACGGTCCCCGATCGCAATGTGATACAGAAAGAAGAATCATGTTTTTTAGAGCATTTAGATTATAATAATTCAGTACATTTTTTTATTTGAATCTGGCCCGCCTACACATTCTAAATTTAATATACGGCCCTCTGCAAAATTGAGTTTGACACCTATGCCTTATACTGTACAGCTATAATGCAACAATATCCATCTCGGGAAAAATTATACTTAATATTTGTGATTAGTTATTGTTTTAAAACTAGTTATTTCGGAGAAGCCACTAACAAGTAAGAATAAAGACAGAGGCTACATCGCTGTACGGCGGTCGAGCATCTTTCTGAGTTCTCTATTATTTACGCACTTAGGCTCTTAAGCTCAGTGCCCGTCAGTTCTGACAGTTCCCTTAGGACTTTACATCGTATCAGTAATCCTACATTGGGGTTTAAGGTCTCCAGAACAACCGGTACGACAACAGAAAATCTGCCAAGTTCGACCTGCTAGATAAAATGTTTGGAAACCATGTTCACTGTCTACAACCCGGCATCTTTCGATTATTATTTTCCAAGGAACGCTTTTAAATACCTCTGAATCATCCTCATTAAACTCGTTGAGCAACTGTAAAATCGATAAAATCAACATTTTTACAACCGAATAAAGTTTCTGGGAGGAATTATAAGACAGAATTACGAAGAAATCAAGCAAAGGAAAAAAGTAAATATTTTCATTTTTAAGTACGATTTTTCTCTTAAATAATTGTGTGCAGTGAGGCTAAAACGATATACATATTTTTTTTTTTTTTTTTTTTTTTTTTCAATAGCTACGCCCCACTTCGTGTTCGACGTTATTGGAGGTGGTAGATGGTTGGCTCCAAGGAATGGGAAGGAATTTGGCCACTGTTGCACTGTTGGCGCGATAATTTAACCAACCACAGAGGTACAATACATACAGTCTCCACAACAATCGCAACAACTACCAATAACGCATGGGACTACCCATTCGTTTCCTCCCATTGAATTAAAAACTGGAGAATCAGATGTAAGAAAGCTCCCTTCAAAAAGAGTTATAATTTTTAACTGCATAAACTTTTATCACTTCTAAAGCTGTTTATATAATCTGTACATCAGCTAAGAGAATCATATGTTGTGTTTGATGGATGCTTGATCTTGGCACTAAGTTGGACACCGTGTCAAGCAAAAATTAAAGGTTCTATTTTTAAAGGAAATTCCTATTTTAAAGAAAAGAATGAGCATAAAGCATCCATCTCCAACACTACCACTAACTGTTGACTTTTTAGCTGTATGACGGAACCATCTTGGCATTCGCCTGGAATGACAACAGGAAACAATGGAAAACCGGAATCTGGCATGCCGGAGGGGATTCGAACCAGCGTCCCCCAGGATGGCAAACCTGAAGTTAACTTCTCACACACCGTGCTCCGCGGAAAGGTCTTTTCTTTAAAGAAACATAACTGACAGTGTTTGTGGAAGCGATAATGCATCTGGGATGGAATGATCTGCTTATTTGTCAAATGGTTCGCAAGGTCGTTAATTTGATGGCAGATGACCAGAAAGCGTCATAGAACAAAATCCTTTGAGAAAATATTTAAGGGATGTAGTATCTTAATCAAACTACTGAGCTGATTTTGCGGGGAGATTAAAGGTGCTTTATTTTTCACTCCCCTTGCCTCTGAATCCTGAGGCTTGTAACGTTCTAAGATGAGTAATGATTGCTTGTTGACAAAACGGAGAGTGACTAAGCGTAGTGTTAATGTGGCTTCGACAGCAGCAGCGTCCTTGGGTGTCGTAAACAATTAGCGTGTCTGCCGATGAGTCGTTTGTTTATTTATAGCGGTCCCATCCGCGTCCTTCAGCGAGGTTACCGGCACGCGTCTCTACCGGAAGTCGCAGCCACACCGGAAGTTGCGTCTCCGGCGGCTCGGCCCCTCTTTAAGACGAAGTCCGGAAACGGAAGTGCGCAGCCGGGCCTCCTGCTCCTCTCCCCCCAATCCCCTGCGAGCGCCGCATCTGGGTTAATGCCACTGTGCTCGCCCACCTGTTGATCGTATGCAAAGCGTGGCCGCCGCGTCTGCAATTTGCTATCGGCGCCGAAGGGCTTCCGTGCCAAACCCCTTCATTGGCTGACCAGCTACGTGGGCGAGGGCTACTTTCTGCAGCCACTGGCTGTGATGCGGCTTCAAGACGTCTCTCTTAGCCGGAGATGCACTGTTGGCGCGATAATTTAACCAACCACAGAGGTACAATACATACATTCTCCACAACAATCGCAACAACTACCAATAACGCATGGGACTACCCATTCGTTTCCTCCCATAGAATTAAAAATGGAGAATCAGATGTAAGAAAGCTCCCTTCAAAAAGAGTTATAATTTTTAACTGCATAAACTTTTATCACTTCTAAAGCTGTTTATATAATCTGTACATCAGCTAAGAGAATCATATGTTGTGTTTGATGGATGCTTGATCTTGGCACTAAGTTGGACACCGTGTCAAGTAAAAATTAAAGGTTCTATTTTTAAAGGAAATTCCTATTTTAAAGAAAAGAATGAGCATAAAGCATCCATCTCCAACACTACCACTAACTGTTGACTTTTTAGCTAACAAGGATACCAGCGTAGTGTGGCCAGGAACTCGTTTATAAAAATGCTGAAAGAGCTACACATCTATATGGAACAGAAGAGTAGATGACGTCATCGCGCTGGGTGTTCTTTTGTTCTCCACATTTGCCGCGGCACCGCGAAAACAAATATTTATTAAAGTTTTACCGATGGTTGAAAATGAGGGCAGAAGTGGACTCCATCGAAACGTCCCAGAAATTAGACATTTGTACGTGGCTGGAAACCAGACAACACTTTATTTGCTGTAATTAATCGTTTACTGAACAGATATAAACCACAATGTCTGCCACATGATCGCACAATTCATAATTATTTATAAACTTTATTTCAAAAAGTATCTGTAGGAGTTGTTCAACTTTTTTTTAATACCAATCAGATGGAATGCATTTCGGCATTCTGACATATTCTATAGTTTAATTCCGATGTCCTTGAGTGAGTTACGTGTGATTAGAAACAATTACCAGCAAAAATGGTTTGATTTACTGCCATTGTCACATTCAAAACACTAAAAATTCTCCTTCCTGATAAGATTTTACGGTTTAACGACGTCGAGGTCACTTGAGCCGTGATGGCAGGGAACGGGTAGGAATTCAGCCACGGCCTTTTGAAGAAATTATGCCGGCATTCACCTGTAGAGATTACGGGAAATCTTGCTGCCCTTAGCTCGTATCGAATTCGCTTCCTCCCGAATGCGAGGCCTGTTCAGTTAACGGCTCACTAAACAGGCTCGGAAGCTACCACACCTCGGAACACAGCGCAACTACATTTTTGCAGCTCAAGTTAATTTCATTTAAAGCTGTCCCCAACAAATGTTTCTGCGTGGAATATTGATTTGCGACCACGTTTCGTTTAGTGTGGAGCATCAGGGTCGGCCAGTCATATGTTAATTATTCATACACGCTACTACTTTACAATAGCTGTCAAATCACACAAACAAAACAGATTTTTCTAACATAGCATAACACAAAAGTTACATCTTTAGAAAGACAGCAAACTGACATTACTGCAACAGAAAATAGCAAACGGTCTCTGTAAAGTAACCTGGCCACAATTATTTAAAATATTTGTGTGCTGTAGTCCACCAGTATTACTTACGTTAATGCTACAGTAAGTTTTGTTGTTGTTCATCATGTAATGCCAGGTACTGAGAGTTAAAGTAGAACAAATGCAGGATTCCTTACTGCGAAACAATTAATTTTTTGATACGCATGCGATAATAACTTTCTTTTTCAAGCAAGAATATTAGTGGAGGGTGTGGTTACGTCGGACGAAACTTTTGCCAGCATTACAATAAACAATAATCATAAGGCACAAGGGTTTTTACATTAAACAGATAACCATGTTAGTGACGTGATTAATTAATGTTGATGAGATTAGTTCAACAGCAGACATTCCGCTGCAAAGTTACGCTTCTTCCTTTAATACCATATTACTTCCGCCACGAATAGGTAGTTACTTCTACATCGCCAACGTATTCATATAATAATTCTAATTTTATGTTTTCGTAGCTTTACCAAGATAGTAACAAAATTTAGTCTACTCTACATATTACTTCATGTCCCACATATTAAGGGCATACAGAAAGATTTGTTACAGACGAGTTGAGCCTATCTGCATTATCAGCTGCAGGAGAATAGTCATTTGACAAGGTATTAAAAACAAAACAAAGCTTAATAAATTTTGATTTTGTGAATTCTAACAATTTTTAGTAAAGCTTTGAGCATCTCTTTACTTCTATGTGTTTCGTAATAAAGAGCAGTGCTCCCGCTGTATGGAATTTTGTTTTACTTTTTTATTTCTTATAATTTTTAAAATTAATGTTTTTCTTAACTCCTATCTTGAAGCAATCCGTTTCTATAGCTTTTACTTTTCCAATCGAATTCGAATTTCCTTATTTAAATAAACCATCGCACGGTTTTTCGATTTCAGCTTATTTACCAAATTTTTCAATCACTAGACCACAAAAAGAACAAAATGTTTTTTGTGTTTAAAAAGCGCCAGAAACTTGAAACCATTAACCACTCACTATTAAACCAGTCAACAAATTTATAACGTTTTAAATATCTGCAGACTGCATCATCAGCTGATGTAAGAGCAGAATATGATGTCTCAGCCTGTGAAGTGACGAAACAACTTTCACAGCGTATTGCAGTATAAATATTTCAGTTACAATAATTTTGTGAATAAATCCGTCGAAAACAACTGGTTTGGTGAATTTTGTTTTTATTTAATTCCCCAAACGCGTTTCGCCCTTGTGGTGTGCGAAACGCGTCTGGGGAATTAAATAAAAACAAAATTCACCAAACCAGTTGTTTTCGACGGATTTATTCACAAAATTATTGTTCAGCAACTGCGGGAAGATGGCCTATTACCATATTAATATTTCAGTTACAAGCGCTGAATATTGCGGGCACAATAATTAATTTGTATGAATATTTAATATCAAGCCAGTCAAATTGAACTTATTTATTTTTATGTTTGACAGAAGGCGTCTGGCTTCAATCTTATAAGAGCCTTCAGTGGCTTTATCTTTTTAGCGTGCATTACTTTCTTTTATGCTACATTTTACACAACGAATTATGGTATAGTTATAGAATTACTTAGGTTTTCCGTCATCTGGTTTTTAGCTGCATTTTTTCACCATTAGATAATTTTTTCTGTACATTTATATTGAAACAATAAGTTGAGGTGATATTAATTATTCACACAATGATTGCAATTACATTCGCAACAAGACATTGGACCAGTGTTTCTATTCTTCCGTAATAGTCGTCTGCAGTTGTTTACGAACGTCCGATTTTATCTCATGGAAATCCTTTTTTCTATTATTTAATATACCGCAGTGAGTTCTGATAACCTCTTTATACAGTGAACTGATTCCTCGATAGTGCAGCGCGTTGTTTGCAGCGAAGACGTAACTGCTGACGTAACCAGCTGAGGACACGAGAAACCTTGTTTACTGTTGTCACAGCAACGCCAGACTATCAGAATAAACTGACCAATTTATGCGATACATCTCCTCCGATTGTTTATGTAGCTTACGCGTTTTGTGAGAGTTGTTTTGTTGGACTGGTTATCACATCGCTCTAGTTAGTCAGCGATCGAGGTTGATATTCTGGAGGACGCAGCATTGATTCCCTGTTCAACAATCAAAATTTCGTTTTCCATTGCATATCAGAGATCACTAAGCAGGGGGGGGGGAGTCTTAACAGAATCGTTTCAAGCAGCTGGAATGGGATTCATTGCAAGACAGGAGGAGGATGAGGAGGGTCATGGGAGTGTACAGGGCGTATACTGGCGATGAGGCATGGAAAGATATTGTATTAGGTATGAAAAGTAGTTCATGGAAGGGAAAAGATGACCATGACCACAAGCTGGCACTCGATTTCAGGCACAAGGGTATAGGAAGATTTTCCTTTTTAGGTAAGGGTGTCAGGGATTTGAATGAGTTACCAAGTGGAATGATGAATACCTTACCGAAAATGTTAAAAGAATTTAAAGTTAAAATTTGTAGAGGGCAAATGTAGGTGGGTGCAGGATAGGGGGAAGTTGGGTGTGTAGAGAAATTGCCACCGGAGCCTGTGCTCCATTGCAATTAAATTAAATTAAGTAATAATAGTTATTGACCGGGATATCCCAGAAGGGTCCGACCGCCGATTGAAATAAATTCTATTTTTGAATTCGCCTCTATCGTGGCTGCCTTAACTTACTTTAGTATTCCTACCGGGTGTAGGGGACCTACAGTTTAACGTGAAATCCAAGCGACGGAAGCTTTTGGTGTACCTCACATTACACATTAAGCTGTGCCAGGGGTGAAGGTCGGTATAAAGGTCTTTCAAAATCCCTGCCATGACAGCAGTTCGTAGCTGAGTCCTTTCGATTTCCAATCAGAAGTCTTAACCACTTTCTTTACTTTAGTATTTTTTTTTTTCTTCTAATTTCTTCTCATATCTACGAACGAAGATAAATTTAGGATAAGGTCTTGTAAACACTATTTGTACTAGGGAGGGCATTATGACAAGCAAAAATTGTGCATAGTTTTCTTTATATTTCTTCCATTGGATTATTTTTCTGCGTGCATTTGTTAAGCTGTATCAGTAGTTTTCGATGGACGCCTCTCCTGGGTGTATTTTGCCAACAGTTAGGAGTGGCATTTCTCTTAGTAGTAGGATATATTATCGTATCTGGGGTTAATATATCCTCTGGTGTGAAATTATGTGGGATGATTCCATTTATTATTGCCAGCATGCTTTTTGTCCTCCACCATACATCAGGAGGTTCCCATCCTGACAGTCGGTTCTGTTATTGTGTCTTGCAAGTTACAGATTAAGCCCATAGAAGAGTGGCTAAGTCTCATTGCAAATAGTTTATCGTTGGTACAGTACATATCTTTCTGTGTACAACTCTGTTCCACTTGGAACGGCATCACTGCTGATAACTGACTGTGGATATTCTCCCTTATTCATTCCGAGTCATTAACCACTGGGCCGCCAGACCGCTCTGTAGGTTCGTTGCTCTTCCTACACTAATGGCTCACAGGATTCACATTAGTTATAACAAGCAAAGGTCTTTTAACCAAAACGTTAATGCTACTAGTGAGTTTATAACAAAATGTTACTATAGAAATAAATCCTCAAACCAAATAGATTAGAGAGTAATAGTACCTCGCTTACGATAGACAAACATTGTTTTTTGACCTCTGGGAATCTGTCCCATAACAAGCTAGCGATTTAGCTCTTGAAACTGTAAACACATCAAAATATTTGAGGAGCAAGATGTAATGGAATAAACACAGGAACTAAGCGGTAGGAAACGAAAATACCAAATCAAGTTCCAAGGTTCTGAAGAAGTAGCGTATAAGATTATGATTAGAACGAATTCCTAGAATTTAACAAAGAACGTTGCGATACACTGCCGAGAACGATAAGAAACAGTAGAGAAGTTCATAGAAGGGTAGTACTTTTTGTGATTGGTTGTGACTGCGTGAAATATAACATGGGGGTGACCTCGGACCTTGTACCGTAGGGACCAGCCACTGACCTCAAGTTGCTAGGGTCGGCCAGGTCATAGATGGGACTTCCCTAGCGTTGTGTTTGACCTGTGTTGTCCTTACTACAGGTAATAATACTAACGAAGGCGAAAACATTAAGACCTGCTTAATAGCGCATTAGTCCACCTTTGGAATGCAATACAGCAACGATTCGTGTGCTCCGAAACACTTGTTGCTGTACCAGTATTGTACTCCGCCGTCAGATCTGTCACAAGTCGCGCCCTATCCTGCTTTACAGAGCAGGCAAACCTCCGACATCCACGTTGTTACGAGGAGTAGACGTCCACCACCTTGTCGCTTACTCGTGATTTCAGCGTCCTTCAGCCACTTTCCACAGATGCACACTACAGTAGTACTACGCGAAAAGCAGTGTCCGAGGTGCTCGTTCACAGGCGCCGCGTCCACAGATCTCTGGCCCAGATTTCAGGGAATTCTGTGACAATCTGGTACCAGAACTTTTCGAATCCATACCACGCCGAATCGCTGCTGTATTCCGTTCCAACACTCTATTAAGCAAGTGGTCTTAATGTTCAGGTTCATCGGTTTATGTACTGTGCACGCTTTTATAAACATTAACACTGTTGAAATGGCTAATTTTTAAAATCAATTTTTTGTCCTTAAGCAAATTAACTAAATAGGACCTACTGTAAGAAACTGATACTTATCACCAAATGAACCATTTTGGTGCTCGATTAGCCATTTACCGTGACTTTTGTACAATTCGCTGTTGATTGCACGTGTTTGCGTCATTATCAGAACTCCGGTGTGGGCTTTTCTCCCAGAGAGCGTTGGCCCCGAGGTGACAGCAGGTGCTGTGGCTGGTCGTTAACATCCACAGATACTGTGACACACATATCTCCTTTGTCACAGCATCGCTGGAGGAGGACGCAAATATTTACGGCAGCGCCCGCCTCGCAACCGAACAAAAAACAAACAGAGACAGACTTCCGTCGACGAAATCTATTGGCAACAGTTTGCTTCGCCTCGTCTGTATCAACAGAAGGAAATTGCCTCCACTGATAAACTGTACTCTTTGGTGTCTTCCAAAGTGCTGGTTCTGAAGTCTTCATGTTGAATAAGTGATCATTCCACAGTTTGGTTTTAAGTATTAATTTTGCCTCGCATTCGCCGATACGCATCAGTCTCTTCACCTTCTAACTATCTACTACGTAACGAAATTGTCTCTCTTCAATAGTTCTAAGCTTTTTCAAATACAATAGAAACTCTTCTAATTTTTGCAGACTGAACTCTTACGCTCAAATTCATGTCAGATTAGTACTTCGAAAGTGATTACCTTTGATCTTAAAAACCCCTTTATTATCTATAAAATATAATTTTTTATTTTTAGAATCTTTAAAATGCAGTTTAGGTTTGAATAGACCCAAAAGGAGTAACAATGTCACACCCTCATGATATGTGGCTCCTCGTTACTTGTCCATAAAAATTAATATCTTATAAGTTTTAATCTCTGTCAATTAAGTTTTGGTAAAAATCAATGATTAAGCACTCCTACAGGCAGATACTAAACAAAGAGGGCATTTACTTACCTCAAGCTGTCTGTCAACTAGGAACTATTCTCAGTACCGGATTAACAACGTAGCAGGAGGTAGCAAATGCTACGGGCCTCGCGCCTTCTAGGGGGCCTCATGCCGCCTAGGGGGGCCCCTCACCTAGGCAAGATGGGTGACCTTTTTTTTTTAGCTCTACATTATTCCCCCAGAAGGCAAAAATCAAGGGCCCCTTCTTCACATTTGGCACGGGCCCCGCGCTGTCTTAATCCGGCGCTGACTATTCTAGTATCGTGAACCTAACCACACTCATTGGTTCACACCTACTGCAAATATAAGAAGATTGATCACACTATACGTGTCGCACCTAAATGGAATCGCTTTACAACTGGATGAAGAGATGTTTATTTCCTTCGTGTTGCTAGAAGTCATAGTCCCACATTTCCTCCTCACATAACGCTTGCACAAACACCAACCCACTACAAAGAACATTTTCAACCTAACCATCGATATTCTCTGAATTGAACTGAATATACGTGCGCTGAAACGCATACTCTGGTGGTAATTATATCTTTCATCTTAATATTATTTTATTTTATTATTATGTTATATACTTTGAGCATAAATTCTTCCACCCACCTAATTTTGCATTTACTAATTTTTACTTTGAATTAATTCAACGTTTTTGGTAAATCATTCATCAGTTTTCTTGCTAATTTATTCCAATCCCTGACTCCCTTAACAAGAAAGGAATATTTTCTCAGTACCTTATGCATGAAATCGAGTGCTCATGGTCATCTTATATTTTCAATGCATTACTCCTAATTCTCCGACCAATATCTTTCCACGCTTCGTCACCTACATACGCCTTGTACACTCCCATGACTCTCGTCTCTCTCCTCCTGTCT